>JAMKCH010082916.1:0-63650 GCA_023653785.1 Ophioderma brevispina
TTTGGCTTAGGGTCATCCTTATTTATGATGTCATCTTATAGACAATCATTGTAGTCTTAAATATTTATATGATTGTAATAATTCCTGTTTTATTCTGTATCAATTTGAATGTCTTTTATGAATATGATGATCCTATCCAGTGGCTAACCCGTTTTTTCAGGGGGAAAAGGGGGGGGGCACATGTATTGTCAGGGGGGGCAAGCATTCTTTAAAAATTTTGTTAGTATATTATATTGCCTATTTAAATCACTAATGTTTCAGGGGGGGCAGATTCCCCAACCGGGGGGGGGCAGCTGCCCCCTCGGGTACGCCACTGTACTAATGCTGAAGTAAATTGAACTTATTGCTAGGCAGTATAAACAAAATGCATTATTTCTGTTATAGTAGAACATACAGAAGTTATATGAGGAAGAGAAAGCCATGCATGGAAAGACCAGGAACCTTTCGCTTCCACCCAAGAACAACGTGGCGCAAAAGAAATCATTTTTCTTTCTCTTTCTGTTGAAGAACTTACACTCAACCTGATCAAAAAGTAGCGAACTAACTGATTTGGTAGCCTTGGAGTTCTCAGTGGAACATATACTCATTGATAATAATTTTGGTAATGAAAGTAGTAATTTAGTGACATGGTAAATTTTATTTTTGTCAGATTGTGAGCAATTCTGACTTAGATGCGCTGTCCCCGACCTCTGACAAGAAACCACTTGTGGGCTGTATTTTTATTTGTAAACAGATTGTGTGTGCAATTCACACTTTGATACTAAAGTTCACCTCAAAGTTCTCTGATATTAGGTGTGCCCTCTGTCCTGTCAACAATTCTTTTAACCTTTCACTTTGTTTTTAGCTCGTTTTTTTTTAAACCTCAAAGTGGATTTTATGAACTTAAGCTGAGGAAAGTTGGCCGGCCTTGCAAGAGCATGCCTTGCAAAGTGGGGAATTCCGCAGCACCTTCCTGGAAGTTTTTGATATTTGGAGGGCATTTTTTATCCTCAAATAAAGAATACAATAAGAAATTAAGGTAAAATTTTTGCAATCTTGGAGGGAGATTTGCAATCTTGGAGGGAAATTGTGCAATCTTGGAGGGAAATTGATGTATTCCTGAAATTTGGCAGTTTTCCAGCACTGCCCAAGAGGTCAAGGACATAAGGTCATTTGGGATCATGATTCTGATAAGTCTCTATTTTGCACTGTTTCTGTGAAACCAATGGAATTCATGCATCTGCATAGCTTGTAATCAGGTGTCATAGACTTTTGCCAGTAATTTTGTTTCAAATTTCTAATGATCATTATTAGCACGCAAGCAAACTATCTATTTGTTGTTGTAGGCCATCAGCTATGCTGGAAGAACGAATGAATGTTTAAATTGGTGCTTTGTGTGTACGGGTGTGTGTCTGTCCACCACATTGAAACGTTTAATAGGCGTGGCCAACTTAGGTTGTTGATTGTCCAAATCTCATCATTATCATGTTTTGAGGAGTCCAGTGTGTGACATCGGATCCAAAACATGGATAATGATAAAATTGGATGATTTACCCCAATATTAATTGGGCTCGCTATGAGTTTTAAAAATATTGGGCTGGACTGGCGCTCCGCCCAATATTTTTGCAACTCATAGCTCAACCATTAATTTGGGCTTAAAAAATTAGTCGATCCAATTTTATATCAACTTCGTACGACTTATTTACCTGCCCACTATGTAACTCTATGAAAAAAATATGCTATTAAGTCAGTACCTTATACAGATGCATTCAAAGTGGCCCATCATATTCTACAAAGTGTGATTGTCATAAGCTAAGATTCCCAAAATCCTGTTTCCTAAACGGCTTGCCTTTATTTAGATGACCATATCAACTGAATCAAGTGATTCAGTGGTGAGGTGGGAGGGAAGAAACTGATCCCTTAAGGGGTGATTTTTTCAGACATTTCCAGAATGTCACCACAACCCAACCCACATCCTTCCGTTTAGGCTGCCGAATTCGTAGGGTGGTGGCACAATCCACATTCTTTCCAACATTTTCCTGAAAGAAACATTGGCACAAAACAAAATCAAGATTTACAACTAAACTAGTCTATGGGTAAGGAACACAATTTTATATAGTAATTATCCCCTGCTGGCGGAAAGCTGCAGGCTGGGGCTGGGGCTGGGTCTGGGGCCAGCTGCTGAGAATTGTGTGTATTCAACTCATGTTTTATTTTATATACTGGCACAGTGCAGTTGGCCATGGCCAGGCATGCACACGAGAAGATAATCATAGCTTCCCACATGCAAGTGCGTTTCATTTGGAAAGTTTTGTACAGTTGTCATGTGAAATTGGTTAGAGATGACACTCTAAAAGGCGAGTTTGTGATCATACTCCTCAATTTAGCCTTTTCATCTCTACCGATTCACATCATTTACCCTGTACAAAAATCTCCATTGGAGCAATGCATGTGAAGCTACGCAATCTTCTCTTGGCACGCACAATGTCAGTTGTGGTTTTCGATACTAGTCTTGCACACTTACCCCATGTACTTTCACCGCATTTGTCTTTTATTTAAATGTAAGGTTCAAATTTTAAAACATTACCCCATGACATGCTCTCCTGTAGTGCTATATGTGCCGAAGTCCCTCTGGCTTAGGGGGTTTTTTGCCCCCTCCACCCCCTCGGGGCATTGCCCCCTGGACCCCACCATACAGGGGCCCTTAAGTTTGACCCCTGACCCCAGGCCATGGGTGAGTGCTATGCTCGCTACGCTTCACAAGGGTTTTTTTCTCAAAGCTCAAATCACACCCTTTTGAGGAGGGGGGGGGTCGGTCAGTACAATGGCACCAAAGTGTAGTTACTCCTTGTTAATGTATTATTTGTATCCTTTTTTCCAGTATGAAACAGGTTACATAATTTCAAGAAGAAAGGACAAAGCAGTCGGTGAGAGAGATGAGAGAATTCGCAAACTCAAAAAGCAAATGGCAGATGTGCTAAAAAGTAACTCATGGTAAGCAGACAATTCTGGATGTGGTGTATGACAAGGAGTACCTCAGTATCTTCTTGTTTACAACATTTATGTTGGATAATAATTCTGCTTGTTTGGCCAATTTTACATTAATTTTATGCGACTTGATCTGATCTACGCGGATCAAAGAAGAACTTGAGCCAAGGATTTCAACTGCCTGGTGATCAGTATACTATTGTAGACTTCCCCATTATGATGCATTTGAAGTATGAGCTTTTATTTGCAAATGTTCTTGTTATTTTTTAAGTTTCTTATTTTTGCCTCTATCTCAATTTCACATTCCTGCCTTAGGCTTGCCTTTGGTCTGAGTTATCATGATTGTCAAGCGGCTAGGGGTCGACCACTTAACATATACTTAACGTGTCAAATCAAAAAGTCCAGCCAACTCCTGAAGTTTTCCATTGCAATCTCCTAATCTAAAATATAATTAAAAATTTTGTGTCAGAAGTGGAATTGAACCGCCGACCTTTAGTTTACAATGAGTGCCTACACATCACGCATGTAACTTGAACCGCAGAAGATCAGTTTTTGTTAATACTTAAATAAACACAGACATACCATAATCTACCTGGGGTCCGTCCCCAACACGTACTTACCACGGGTAGCCTACTTTATACTAAAATGCGTACTTCACTTCTAAGTTCCTACTGCGTTCCCGAAACTGCGTACGGTAACTACCTAACAACTAAATTACGACTGAGGCCTACGTCGATACTATTTGTGACTTATCCACACACTAATGTCTTGCACGCGGTCCCCAAACTGACACGTAATGTAGTTGTGAACTAAATCTGACCAAATGTTACGCACAAACTACGTCTACTCGGAGTTGACTTTAACACACACGTAAGCTATTGAAGACTGACTCAGAGTTTTCGAAATGCAATCTTTTGTGTGTATTAATTAAAAATGTTGAACTAGAACCAATATATTGACCTTAAATGACCAATTCATAAGTTTGAGATAATCGGATTTTTCGTTTGAGTGTGCAGTATACAGTTTTGTGTAGTATAATGAGTGCCATAGGATAGGCCTATCCAAACAAATCGGTTTCCAGGAATTTAATAACCAGTTGTGATTTACTTATTTTACACAGAGATTAATATACTGAAAAAATTGGAGTGTAAGTTTTAACACCCTGGGTGTTAAATTTAACACCTTCCTGGAATCATATAAAAAAATAGGACCACACCAACTGTGTATTAGAATTTACACAATTCAGTGTTACATACTACCATGTTTAGTGTTATTGGTGTTTCCCATGTATTATAATGACACTGCTTGTTGTTAATTTTAACAACCACATTATCAGTGGGGATTATTTTTGTAAAACTGCTGGAGCCAAATTGACACTACTTGTGTTAATTTTACACCCTCCTGGAATTAATACGGGACCGCACCCTCTGGTTTAAACACCAAACGTTGATGTTAACTTTAGTATTTATAACGTCTGACATTTTGTAGAAAATGTTTGATTTTGTTATTTTTTGCTTCTATTGTAACTGCTTACCTCTACATTTCAACAGTTCATAGAGCAGATCACACAATTCATAATTAAATTGTGCAGCAACACCGAGCTGTATTAATTCTTATATTTCAAACACCAACACTGACAAGCAGCAACACCGATTGGTGTTAACATTTTAACTACTCAATTTTTTGCAGTGTATATGGCCAATAAGCATTATGTACAGCCAAAAACACGATTGTGTTTGAAATTCATGGCGCCCACTCGAAATCTGAGTCTCCTTTAAAACCGTTTTCATATTTGAGCTATGATTTAATCATGCAGCGGTGGTGGTCGTTATCTATGTAGGTAGAAATGGGCCTCGAACGACAAATTCTGAATTATATAAACCCACCGGATCCCTTTCCAAAAAAGGAGATTTTAGAATACTATTGGCCTACACCATAATTGATTACTATACGATTTTGACATATTGGAACACCGTCTTAAAGGTACTGAAATAGTACGTGGATTCCTAGGATGTTTATATCTGAAAACCCTGGGGAATAAAATAACATAATAATAAGAATTAAAAAGGTCAAATACGGCTGTCCCCATCAAGGTTATTGTATAAAATTAACGGGAACTATTAAAAACATTAAACACCTATTTGTCCATGTTTGTAGCACATACATTAAAATGGCTTACTGATTCCAAGCTTGATAAATATATAATTAAAAATATTATACTTAAAGTATGGGTTTGCTTTAAAGGTATCTTATTCTTGGTGAGTATCAGAATTTATATCTTCAGTAACGTGTTTGGAATTTGGAAGATGGATCAAGCTTTTAGATCGGATTTTTGTTTCTGTAGCCAATATCTAAATAAAGTTATTATATTAAACATGCATGGCAAAATTTACTTTTCGGACACATGGTATTATTTTTCTACCAGTAAATTCCCCGTTTTATACATGTTTTTGACACCAGCACCACAACACTACTACTGAGAGATGAAGAAGAATCCCCGGCAAATGGACATAAGAGTTTTAATATACGAGAAACCAATGCAGAACCCGGAATAAGGGGTTCGGCAATTGAAGTCAATTTTGGTCCAAGCCGCTATGATGAACGCATTATTCAGTAGCTCTAAAAAATCCCAGTGTTTCTAGATACTAATTATCTGTCATCACAAAATTGTCTTGCTTATCACGCATTTTTTTCAAATGTCATTTACATACGTTTTACTTAAACCGTCCCTAAGTTTTCAGCACGTTCACATTTTGAATGACTTTTCCAACCCAAAAACTTTCAACAATAACAGCATCATAAAACATGTCAGTCAATTCAGTGTTTCTAGGTATGCAAAAATGTGAGTGCTTTCTTCTTCTAAAAAAGTGATTTTAAGCCAAAAAGGCCAAATTTTGGTTCCCTCGTTTCTGATTGGTCAGTGGCTTCACGAATAAATTTATCTTGGTCACAAAGATCAAGCCTTGGCCCTACCTTAGAAAAAATAAAAATCATTGTGCTCCGCCCGCTGTGTTACTAGAAACACTTCCTTGAAGTTGGACATGAACATGGTATAGTGTTACTGCAGTATTTTTCCACAACACTCAATTGCGATTTAAAATAACATATTTTATCCGTAGTAGCTAGAAATAAGCACAAATGTGTATCACATTCTTGTGTCGCTGCTTTAAGGCAGGAAGAAGACACATAGGGGTCACTTGGTCCACGATGTTGTGTAGTCTGTTGTCTGTTGTGAGGTAGTCTGTTGTTGTGAAAAAGGTTAACATTTGGCTGTAATATCCTCATAATAAATGGGATTTTCAAACCCAAACCAAAATGGAGTCATAGGTGCAATGGGAGATCCCTCATTTGTGATGAAGCAATAGGTTCACATACCCAAGGTAAAAGGTTTTCATATGAGGTCAACTTGAAAAATGTAAAATTGACCTGAAAAATGAACCAAACTTGATTATGGATTACATGCAAACCCTCATGTGTTTATGAGGTAAATGCCAATGTTCAAGGTCCAAAGGTTAATATTGAGGTCAAAAGGTCAAGGTCAACGTCAACTGTAATATGAGGACCAATTCTATCACAAACGCGAAGGCACAAGTAGACACTCCGCGGTCGAGGACAGCGATATTTGTATTATATTGATTTAGGTCTTTTTTGTCAGCAAAGTGGTTATATGGGCACTGTCAACTTTCTTTGCAGGTAGCTAAGGAAGAAGGGTGAGTGAGTGAATGCCAATGTTAGACCAGATTAAAGTTTTTTTTGAAGTCTTTCTATAGTCTGTCTTACTCTACATGCTTTCATTTTCCTGTGTCCAAATGTTTTCCAGTGCGTATCGTCTTCAAATGTTTCTGATGCATCCAGGGGAAAGAGAACCCATTTTAGGACATTTCAGAAAGAAGCGCCCCCACTTTGGTCGAACTCTGTTTTTTTTTGCATTATTGGGAAGGCTTACCAATGTATTAGATGTGTCTTTATGTAATAAGATGATGATTAGTATTTTCTGTCGTGCACGCACGAAAATTCAAAGTAGGTTTTTGGGAGATTATTATAGCTAGGCCAGTTCAAAGCAAGGTTTACGTTTTCTTTTGTACTTGTTGTCCAATAAACCTCGAAACATCTCGGTAGTGGTCTCCCATCCGACTCAGTGCCAATTGAGAGAACTTTGATACTAAAAAATCTCTGGTCACTTTAAGTGCACGGGAACACCACCTGTCCAGAAGTCTAAGAAGATGGCATGGACGGTTTAGATTTTCGATTTTTTTATGTGTTACAACTCAATCACTAGAGAGAGACCGGGGTGTGCTTTTTCATGACCAGAAGACATGGTATGGGAACAACTTTCTAATTCAAGAAAGATACCACCGAATTTTATATCTTGCCCATACTCAAAGTTGTTAAAACGCCTTTATTTTTATCCCTGGCGCTTTTAGCACAAGGTGAATGTTGTCATAGTGAAATCTGTCGTCGGCGTCGTCCATATGTCTGCGTCTTTTTAACCATCAGACCCGATCTAAACTAGGAAGACCTTGCAATGACAAAACCTTAGTATCTACCGCTGTGACAGGCAGGTCCAAGTCTGTACGTCAAAAGCAAAGTCATACTCTGGTATTTTTAACTTTTTCGCTCTTATTCCCCTGAAAAATGTTGTAAACTCTCTCTAAACCACTTCTCTCTTCCCAGGTATCCCCAGGGACTACGTTGCAAAGTCCCTTTTAACTTCTAAATGCAATTTTCAACAAGGTTAAGATAAACCTACAAAGGTAAAATTTACAGATTCAATAGCCAAATATGACGAAAAGTTGGTATGTGGGTAGTGGTAGGTAGGTGCAAGTAATACCCATGCAATTTGTCATTATTTGTACCATATTAGTGCACGCGGAATGCAGATTTGCTCCGATTGATTCATTGCTAACAAAGGTACTCGACCAGATCCAAGTCTCCAAATTTGACAAAATCGGTTGTGGAATCAGTGCAAGCATTATACCCATCATTTGTTGCATCATTGAATTTGGTGTATATTAATGAGCTTATGGCATATTTGTTCTGATTTTGGCTCATAACTAAAAAAGTGAACTTCTACCAGATCCCAATATCCGAGTATGAGGAAACATGTATGCGGGTAGTAGGAAGGCAGCAAACCCTTTACTGTGTCATCCAATATTGTGCATATTAATGAGCTCATTTGCATATTTGCTCTGATGACACTTAAAAAAAGGTGAACTAATACGCGATCTCAATATCCGCATATATGAAAAGTTGGTATGTATGTGGTGGAGCATATCCATGCACTGCAACTTATAGTGTGCAGTAATGAGTTTTTAAATGGATATTGCTCTGATTGGTTCACTTACTAAGAAGTTGCACTTATACCAGATTCAATGTAAAAATGTCATGAAACGTGGGTGTGGGTAGCGGCGCTTACAAATAATACCAGTGACCGTGTCTATTAATATTTGTAATATTAATGAGCTCCTTACATTATTATCATCGGAGGGGATCGTACTAGATGGATGTTTTTTTTAACTTTGCAGTGATTTTCATTCATGTCAAAAAAGTATGAAACTAATGCGTTTCATGCATACTTAGTGGAATTGATCAATTTTTGCTAAATCTTGCAAAAATCTGTTTCTAGAAACACTGAATATTGAAACATATTTAAACAATGGTTAGTTCTAGAGGTCTCTTTAATACATTTGACCCAAATTTATCAATGTTCTCTTCAAAAGAACTCTTGAAGTATGTACTCAGTGTACATCTTACAATGTCAATAATAACACTGAATGATATTAGCAATAAAAAGTTAAAAAACAAACAATCAATAATATACAATGTGGTGTTTCTTTTCTATATTATAGATGTCAACGCACAATGATTTTATGCTTGTAGGTGGGGCCCACCCATTCTATCCATCTAGTCAGTCATCACCAAAAATTCAAACTGTGACCAAAGGCAGTTGTGGTTCCGAAAATTACCCATTTTGGCCAAAAAATAAGGGAAAATCATTAAAAATAAGAAAATGTGTAAAAAAAAACTATGACATTTTTAAAGAAGTTTGTGCAAAGCCATAACTTATAGGATTATTAAAGATTTTCATTAAATTGTATGGTTTTCCGTCATGGTTTTCCACTTCGTCCATAAACATTTGAGATTGGTGTTTTTCAAAACATCATATTTTATTAAAGTAGTGATTTTCACCCTCTCATACGAGATGGTCTGGAAACACTGTGATTTTTTTGCCATATTTCACTGAATGGGTTGTAGTAGGGGATCTACATATTCCAGGATGGTTCAAATTCGCTGACCCCCCTTCTTCCTAGATTTTGAGATTATTGCATGGTTTTCGCGTAGATTAACTCTTTGAAAATACATATAAGACAATAAGAAACCTTCGATTACCGATTATCACTGCATGTATACGGGAATATGACAAAAGGAACCTATCAAAAATAAATATATTTTGGCTAAATTAGGAAGACAAGCTTTTTGGGGGGGTCTTGAAAACTCCCGGTGAACTCAAATGAAAAAAATGACAGAAATCGGAAAGAAAAGTACACGAATGGTGAAGAAATATTCCCCCAAATGACGAGGGACTACATGTCCATACATGAAACATATAGTGATGTATGGGCAAGGGCATACAGAATACCCTTGCCCATGCCTTTGTTTTACCTTGCATCGATGGAATTATTTTAGATTTATTTTTCACAATGACCTAGGAAAATATAATGTCTGTCAACTCTAACAAGAAAACGATTTAATCTTCAACTTTAAAATTATTTTAACTTCGTCCATGTTTCCAGAAATATTCCCATACGGACTGGCATAAAAATGTTGGAAAATGGAAAAGGCCAAAAATAATAGCGCGGTGAAAACCGAATTTGCAGGATTTGTTATCTTCGGCTTTGTGCGAACACCAGTGTATAACTGCCTTTTTATATGATCGACATGGTCGTCCGAGTATAATGCCATGGTCTTGTCGTGTCACACACTTTTAATACATGCGTATTATGCAAAAAGGACCTAATAGCCGAAGCACTGTCGCACACGCTCGCACACATTACACCCACTATACTCCAACGTTAATCGGATAGGTTTGGAGTAGGATAGTCTTAGAATGTTCGTTACTGTGATTGCGTATCACGAGTGGAGAACCATATCAGCAGGTTTTTTTTTGGGGAACAAACGTTAAGTCGAACTAATAGAAATCTTAGCTTGTGCGGAGCATGAGTTGCGACACAATTACGGATCAAGGTTGGGAACGAAACCCCTGGTCGGCCCTAGCGCTTCTATCAGATTGTGACATTTCTACACATATGGAAGTAACAAATTGATAATGTTGTGATACCTTTATGTGAATGCATTTTCCAAAATTTAATATATGAAAGGCATGGGTATTGGCCCCATTTCAAAGGTAGAGATAGTAGAGCGCATGCGCAGAGCGAGTGGTTGCCCTCGTTTCGGGAAATTTTCATCCTAAAATTTCCTTATTGGTCCTTGGTCCCCCGCCAAAGGTATGTGGCGAAGGGGGACTATAGAAAGCTCCCTCTGTCCGGGTGTGCGCTGTGGTGTCCCACGCGATATCTTGGAACTAAGCAAGTGTGGGTGTCATTATTGCAAACATAGATGTATCTCGAGTACGTGCTGGGTTGGGATCCGAAGTGGGTCTGTGTCATGGGTCAAAGGTTCCAAATGCGTCAAAAATAGGGTTTAAAATGCTATAAACATTGTCAACACGATATCTTGTAATTAAGCAAAAATAGGGTGTCCATCTTGCACCATATATGGTCGCGTCAGTAGGGGACGATATGAGTTCGAGATGGGTCATGGGGTAAAGGTCAAATGTGGTCAAAGATAGGGTTAAATTGCTATTAACCTTAGGATGATGAAACTTGGGGGGTGCGCTCAACATTAGGTGCCTGAAAACTTTGAAGTCATTTCAAGTCTGTGAGGTCATTCAAGGGTTTCAAATCTATAAACATGTGGTAGGATGATGAAACTTGGTGCGGTTTGCGGTTCAATATTCAGTGCCGAAAATTTTGAAGGGTCATTCAAGGTCATCGGGGGCATTCAAGGTCAAATCACTATGCAGGGTTGTATGGTCATGAAAATGGTGGGTTTGCCAGTCAAAATTTTATGCACCATTTTTCAAGGTCCTTTTGGGGTCATATGGGGTCATATGAGGTTCATATGCAAATGGTTGTATGTCATGACAATTGATGGTGTGTGGTCAAAATTCAGTGCTGAAAATTTAGGAATGTCATTTCAAGCGTCTGTGGGCCTACAAGGTCAACACAATGGTCGTATGGTCAGGAAACTGGGTTGGTGGGTGTAGGTACATTGATACCAGACTTTTTCCAGGTCTTCTGGGGCCATCCAAGGGAGTATCATCACAATACTCCCTGTGATCTTTAAGTTTTGTACTTTTCCTCCTTTAACTACTGCGACGAGCGGGGGACCTGTGTGGTTCGAGAACCGCCTTGTTTATACTTACCATCGCCTGAATTCTATACCTACCAAGCGATTTTCAGTGTTTGAGTCGTATGAATTGTGGTTATTTTATTAAGTCAGGTTCGTAAGTAGTCTAGTGTGTGGACTTGGTTAAAACTTTGCCTCTCGTGTTTGTGGAATAAGTTTAAAATGGCGTCGTACACAGGATGACGAGCCAGTGTTTTAAAAAAACTCTTGATGTAGGCCGGTTTGCTTGTGAAAACTAGTACTGCTGGGTTGGCTTATCTGACCCCATGGTGATTCCTGTTCTCTACAAGCTATGCTGACACCTATTCTCATGCATTCTCATGTTGTAGCTACCAGTACTTAATCCTCAAAATACTCATGCTTGGTACCAACAAAATGACTTACAACCTGTTGGTTACAGTAGTGTTTATGCACATAAATGTCATCCTTTTGAACCTTTTAGAGGCTCAATAACCCTCTTTGGGAGATTGGTTGGGTCCATTTGCTGATCATGGGCAACTCGATCTCACTCCACGGGAGTTCCATGTCATTATTATTAGTGAAACAGAGTAACCTGACTGGCTCCCGCGCATGATACAATTTAATATACGTAAGACAACAATTACAGAATTTGATAGTAAGGCGCGAAAACTCAGTTGTCCTATCTGTGCTTATGTATTGTCAATGCTCAGATACAGAGGGCAACCACCCGGGGCCAATATAAGCCAAAGTACCATGTCAATGGTGTCACCTAGCTTGCCAAAATTGGGGCCAGAGAGGGGTCCAATGTGATACTTGCAACGGATGGCACATGCTATTGCATGCATGGGGGACTTTGATTATCAAGTGTGGACCACACTAAATTTATCTGGATTGCCACGAATGTGGCAACCCCATATCATCTTATAGCTGTCTAAGGAGTTAGCACTATCAAGCTGTCTAACAGCTTTAGCAGTGTTGGTTCATTGCAGGCAGACCAGATGGAGTTTCAGCCTACACAAACATCATCACCCCTTCAAAATCGACACAAATCCAATAAAGCCAACAAAGCTATTGGTTCATTGAGGTCTTAGTGATAAACTCAACGTATTAAAGCCAAAAATAGGGTTAAATTGCCTATAACCCTTGGTCAACCGATATCTTTTAACTAAGCACAATGGGTGTCCATCTTTGCACCATATAGTCGCTAAATGTAGGCGGCGGATGAAGTTCGGAGAATGGGTCATGTGCCTGGGTTCAATAGAGTCAAATGTGGTCAAACATTTTAAACCTTGTCAATTTGGGTAGGATGATGAAACTTGGGGTGTGCTCAACATTCGAGTGCTGAAAATTTTGAAGGTCAGTTGTACATTTAGTCATTTGAGGTCATTCAAGGTCAAATCCCTAAACATGTGGTAGGATGATGAAACTTGGTGGGTGCGGTCAATATTCAGTGCCCAAAAGATTTTTGAAGGCTTTCAAGGTCATGCGGGGTCATTCAAGGTCAAATCAATATGCATGGTGTTATGTCATGAAACCTGGTGGGTGCAGTCCAACATTTTATGCCAATTTTTTTCAAGGTTGCATTTATGGGTCATCTGGGGTCATCTGAGGTCAATTCAATGCAAATGGTTGTATGGTCATGAAAACTGTGGGTGTGGTCAAAATTCAGTGCTGAAAAATTCTGAATGTCATTTCAAGGTCATGTGGGGCCATCAAGGTCAAACAACCTGTCGATGCATATGGAACTTGGTGGGGTGTAGTCAACATGATACCAGAATTTTTCCAGGTCTTTTGGGGCCTCAAGGTATTATAATCAAAATCCTCCTGTGATCTTAAGTTTTGTACTTTTCTCCTTTTAACTACTGCGAAGAGCGGGGGACCTTTGTGTTCGAGAACCGCCTTGTTTAATTACCATCGCATGAATTTATAACCCTACCAAGCGATGTTTTTCCAGTGTTTGAGATCGTATGTGAAATTGTGTATTGTATTAAGTCACTTCTTTTTTTTTTTTTGTTTTGGTTTCGTAAGTAGTGTGGGGACTTGGTTCTAAAAAAAATTTTGCCTCTCGTGTGAATAAGTTTAAAATGGCGTCGTTCACAAGATTGACGATGCAGTGTTAAAACTCTTGATGTAGGCCGTTTGTTGTGAATGGTACGCTGGGTGGCTATCTGACCCAATTGGTGATTCCTGTTCTCTCATCTATGCTGACACCTATCATCATGCACTTCTCCATGTTGTTAGCTACCATGTACTTAATCCTCAAAAACTCATGCTTGGTACCAACAAACAGGACTTACAACCTGTTGGTTACAGTAGTGGTCTTATGGATAAATGTCCACCTTGAACCCTTTTAGAGGCTCAAGAACCCTCTTGGTTTGTGTGGGTACATTTTGATCTGATCATGGCACTCGAGCTCCCTCCAGGGAGTTACACGTCCGTATTATAGTGAACAGAGTAACCTGACTGGCTCGCGCATGATACACTTTTTAAATACGTAAGAACACGATTACAGCATTGATACGTAAGGCGAAACGCAGTTTGTCCTATCTGTGCTTACTGCTATTGTCAATGATCACGATACAGAGGTCAACCGGGCCATATAAGCCCAAGTTACCCATGTCAATTTGTCACCTAGTTGCAATGGGGCACAGAGAGGGGGTCCTGCCAATGTGATACTTGGCAAGGATGGACCATGTGATTGCAAATGAACGTGGGGGAACTTTGACTTATCAAGAGGTGGACCACATGTGGCAACCCCAATATCTTAGAGCTTGTCTAATGGTGAGCCTATCGAGCTTCAGAAGCTTTAGCAGTATTGGTTCAGTACAGGGACCAGATGAGTTTCAGCCTACACAAACATCATCACCCCTTCAACATAGATCACAAATCCATAAAGCAACAAAGATAGGGGTTTCATTGAGAGTCTTAGTGATAAACTGTCAAAGTAGTTAAAGCCAAAAAAGAGCCTTAAGCTAAATGCCGCATTGAGTACCCACAAACCTCACGTCGTTATCGGATCCGAGTTATGCGAATAGCACATAAGCACTCTAGTGAAGTTTTTACAGAGAACTTTACTGCTTAGATAGTCAGTATAGTAGTAGTAGTAAAACCAAAGGTTTTAAAGCCGGTTTTGTCCCGAAAGAGGGGGTGGCCGGATCCACCTCACATTCGTAGCAAGCGCCCTTACCCCTCCCTCCACATCGCCCGACTCAATGCATCCCCATCACAACAACCCAACCCTCCTACTCTCCTCCTCCACTTGCTCTTCAGGTCTCTTTTGGTCGGCCCCCCTTCTCAAACACCCCACCTCAAACTCAACAAGCCATTTTTTTAAACATGCTCCTCATCATTCCTCAGCACCGTGCACATACCATCTTACACCATTGCCTTCGCCAGTCGGTCAGCCGCCTCTCAAACCCAACATCTGATCAAATCCTCAGTCTAGTTATTCTATCACCATCAATATTCACACAAAAATATTGCTATCAACCATTGAGCTCCCTCTGACCCTTCTCAAAATACCCCAACTCATTTTCATCAGGCACCTCATGTATGCACGCCCAGTACACATCACCGATTCTCACAAAACTCCTATAAACCATCCTTTCATCTCAAAGGAAATCTTTCTCCCCCCCACCCAAGTTTACTAACACTATAACATCTTAACTTCCCACCCATCATTAACTACGGCTGTCACAGCGCCCACCTCCCACACCCGCAATAATCCTGTCACCGAGGTATGTGAACTCCTCACCTTCCACCTTAATCACAAAACTTTCCCTCCTCAACCCCCCACTCCCCTCAACTCCCCTTCCTGAATCTTCCAACACAAAAGTCCCGCCAAACCCTGGGTCACCTCTCCACCTCTGTTGATCTCCCATGAATCCATTTCCCACACCCCTCACACCACAATGAATCTGCCCTCACCCTCCCTCCACACATTCCAAGGGGTCTCCACCCCAATCACCAACACCTCCCCTCCCTCCCCCTCACCATCACTTTAGTCTTCCCAAGGTTCACCCCCAGGCCCTTACTCTCAATGCCTTCTTCATTCCAAAAATTCACCTCAAACCCTCCACTGCTCAAACATAAAACCAAATCATCAGCTAACAGCCATATATCATTCATTCAAACTTCTTTGCACTCTCCGCAACCACATCAACACAATTGACAAACAAAACGGAGACAGCACAGAACCCTGATGCACACAAACCTTCCCTCAAAGCCTCAGACAAACTCAGGACCCTACTCACTCTTGTTTTACTCATTAATACAGATCTCACTGCTCTAACAACCACTTCTGGTATGCCCCGCTTCCTCATTGCCCACTCATCACTTTCCTCGGTTACTCGATCAAAAGGCCCTTCTCCAGGTCACAAAGCCCAATATACGCTTTACCATTTGCTCGATATTCCTCTTGCATCGCTCCTCAAATGAACACTGCATCTATCGTTCGTTCCCTTCCCTGGCATAAACCAAATTGCATCGCATCCACTGTCACTATCATCCGAATTCTGTTCTCTAGTACCGTCTCCACAATTATCGCATTGCTCAACAACTTCACACACCATTATACGCACCACAGCTATGCATCCCCTTTGGCCCTAAAAATGGAAACTAAAATCTCAAGCCCACTCCACCGGAACCCTCCTCCATCTAACACCCTCGGACACAACTCCCTAATCACACCAATCCCTATCTTCACTCGCAAATCATCGCAACACTCACTCCGAGGGTCCAGCAGCCTTACCTGTTTACATTTCTCCAATTGCATTAAACTTCTTCCTGACTGACTCTCTCAAACTGGCCTGCCACCACATCAGCCTCCACCCTCTTATCCCATTCATTCTCCTCATTCATGATTATATCACATATGCTCCTTCCATACCTGATCTATCTTCTCATACGTGCAACTTTCCATCAATTCCTCGTACTCTATCAAAGTCCTTCTCCAGGTCCACAAGGCACTAAATATACTACTTCTTCCCTTTTGCTCGATATTCCTCTTGCAAATCCCCTCAAAATGAAACTGCATCTATCGTTCCCTTCCTGGCATAAAACCAAATTGCAATCTCATCCCTTTCACTATCCTCCGAATTCTGTTTCTCGCTAGTACCCTCTCCAAATTTCATCGCATGGTCAACAACGTCACACCCCTATACTCACCACCGCTCATTGACCTCCCCTTTTCACTTAAAATTGTACTACACACTCACACACACCCACTCCACCGTCATTCCTCCTCCATCTAAACACCCTCTGACACAATTTTCGAGGGTCCAGCAGACTTTCCTGTTTTCATTTCTTCTTCAATGGCATTTAACCACGTCTTCCTGACTGACTCTCTCAAAACCGGCCCCTTCCCCCCACCACATCAGCCTCCACCCTCTGAGCCCATTCATTCTCCGTCATTCATGATTCTCTCCATATGCTCTTTCAATACCCTGGCCTCTATCTTTCTCACTGAAGTTGCAAGCTTCCAATCAACACTTCCTCTCATACATCTTCCCCCTTCACCTCTTTTCCTTCCTTTTTCATTGCCTCCTACTTATACACCTTTTTTTGGTTCTCCCTCAACTCAAGCACCCCTTCTCAGCCGCCTCCTTCATAGCCTTCGCCACCACTTTTCTGTGCTCGCTTCTTCAATCTCCTATATACCTCCCTTTTTCTTCTTCCGACATTTCTGCCTCATTTCCTTAGGAACGCAATCCTTCTTTCTCCCTATGGCTCCTTCACCTCATCATTCCACAACCCCGTATCTCTCCTGCACCTCCTCCCTTTCTTTTTTCCCACGACACACTCAAATCACACGCCTGTAACAGGAACCCCTTCCTTAAAAACACCCAACACCCCCACAGATCGGACACATCCCCACAAGCTCGCCCCACTCTCATCTCAAAATTCATTCTTGTCTCTTCTGCTTTTCAGCTTCCATACTTTCCTCCTCCATGGGATGCACTAGACACCTTCCACCACTGGGGGGGTGGGCTTTTTTCACTTTCCACTTGTCCACATCGGCAACCACCAACCTATGTTGTATTCCAGGGGAATTTAACCTTAACATTCTTGCAAAAACTTTCTCCCCCTCCTTACCCCAGCACAAAATCAATCTCTGACTCTTTCCTCCTGAACTAGGTCACTTTCCTTTGTCCTCTTTCTTAACCCGTAAGGATCTCCTTACCCATCAAGCACAACACTTCAAATCCTAACTCGTGTCCCCCCTCCGGGCTAAAGTCACTTTCCTTTGTTCCTCTTCTTAAAACCATTAAGGATCATATACAAGGCATACGGCCCCGAGATGAGTATTGTAGCCCTTAAAGTGATTTATGGCCCGTCATATGAATGACTTTTGACAGTGATTGTGAGTCCTAATCTGGGTGAGTTGTACGCTTGCCAAATGTAAAAATAGCTCCTTGGGCTTTCTAACCAGCCTCCGAAGCATACCCAAGTTTAATAGCAAGCAGACTTGTCGTTATCTCGTCTGCTGAAGTTGATGAGGTACCATACATCTGTTTAGAGCGGGGACTTTCAAACCTTTCCCCCGCTATAGCTTGGATACGCTTTCCTTGAAGAAGGAGCTAAGCCCCCTAATGTAATCCAAAGGTCTCCATTGAGATCATTCAGATCACTCGCATAGAGCAGTTGGTAACAGAGCCCACCAGAGGACGCAATATACTAGACCTCTTGTTAACCACCCACCCTACGCTTATTGATAAAGTAACCATCTACACCCCCCCTATGTATCCAAAAGTCTTGAGATCAGTCAGGAATCCCTCGCACACAATCCCCGCAGAGGAAAAACCAACATTTACCGAAAATCGCTGCTCAGAACAGAAACTTGTACAGGCAGTCTTTCTTCCCAGAACAGTCAGAAAGTGGAATAAGCTACCTCAATCAGTCACTCGACGCTCCTTCACATGTTAAATTTACGTAATTAATTTATCGCCACTCTCTCTGACGCCTCTGTTCAACTTCCTGGTGGTAATCAAGGAAAATCACACAGTACCAGTACTACTTCTCGCTAGAGCAGTTGGTATCAAGCCCACCAGAGGACTCAATATACTAGACCTCGTTTTTTAACCACCCACCCTACTCTTATTAATTAAAGTAACCATCACACTAACCATCACACCTGGAATCAGTGACCGTGAGGGTATTCCTATGAATGACATCACACTAAGCCCAAATCACAGACTTCCACCCAGAAAGATCTACCAAATTTCACAAGCCAATAAGGAAAACATCAAAAAGACCTTAAGAACCTGAGCGATACCATGATTAACCGTAACAACTCCCGGTTCCATCCACTGGCCTCTGGAATGAATTCAAAGAGGGTGTCTTAGCCAGGATATCACATCCCCACAACAATCATCAGAAATCAGGCGGGTGGCGGCCAGCCTCATTCATTAAGCAACTCACCAAACATGTCAAAGAATTACCAAAAGCGATACTGATACAACCACAACCAATTTGGGGGGTGCTTTGATGTGGGCGTTTTCAATGGGTGTTCCCATGACCCACATACGACCCACCTCGTCCCTCGTTCGTTTCATACAAAAAAAAACCAGAAATAACGTCCAGTGGAGTTGATATCTCAACTCCAACAGTTTTGGATAAGAAAAATATTCCTTGACAACATTCAAAATTCAGAATTTTTTCCGTCAAGTATTCGCCTTTACGTGTTACACCATGGCAACATCTGAAATTTGGATTCCTTGGCCGCCCTCCCCTGAGAAGAGAGACAAACACCATGGAACTCCGCATGTTAGGAGCTGTCCTACACCGCAACAACACGCATAAACACGGGCCCAATACTCCAACAAGGATTCTACTGGGAGAAGTTCAAACAACTAGAAAGAAGCCCGACGGACCCAAAAGGGCTTTGTAACCTGGAGCTCTGTCCGCAACACCATGCTGTAATCAGGTCCTAACAGTTTTGGGGCTTCATCAAACGGCTAAATATGACACTTTGTGCATCCAAGCCTCAGAAGAATGGGTAAACTCTTTTCAACGAGCACCACAGGCCAATGCCTAAATAGACAGTTTGAGTCGGTTTTTTACGCGAAGACCCAGTCCAAAATTACGACCCTGATACTGTCATTATACCACCATGCCATATTTCAACCCCATCATACCAAGTATGCTATACTCCTGAAAAATCTTCAACCTAACAGCCACAATGACTGGATGGACATCCCAGTTGTCCTGCATCAACCTTGCATCGATGAATAGCTCCTTCCTCTTGTGCCCTCATCGTCAATAAATATCCAGCTCCACTGGCTCGGACCTGACGATTGTTGACCGCTACCATCTCCCCCATATATAAAAAGGCGACAAAACTACCCTGGCAAACTATCGACCCCGTAATCCCTGAACCTCCATCTGTTCAAAAATCATGGAACACATCTTAACATCTTCTACATTATATCACCTTGATCCAACACACATACTTACTGATAAACAACAACTGTGTTCCTACAAAACACTCAATGCAGTCTCACTACTCACAACACACGACCTACTACATGCACTTGACACTAACCTACAGACTGACGTCATAACTAATGGACCTTTAGCAAGCCTTTGACCACGTTACCACCATAAAAGACTCTTAACAAACTCGTTCAATATGCATCACGGCAATTTACAACTACATGATATCAAACTTCCTCACCAAATGTAAACAGAGGGTGGTTGTTGATGGCGAGCACTCAGATTGGACCCATGTACGATCGGGCGTGCCACAAGGCACAGTCTTAGGCCCACTCCTCTTTTTACTCTACATCAACGGCTCCCTCATGGCATTTCATCCACAGTCAGACTGTTCGCAGATGACTGCGTTATGTATGGCACCATTAAAACTGACAACGATGCACAGACCTTACACATTGACTTGACAATCTCGCCAAATGGCAAGACAACTAGCAAATGGCATTTAACACCGACAAATGTTACACTCTTAAGTCTCTCGTTCCAAAACACCCCACATCCAGTGGCGTAACCAGACCTTTGCAAATGGGGGGGGGGGGGGGAAAGGGGTGCCGAGGAATTTTCTGAGGGGGCAAATTTGGGTCCTTCTCCATAGACACTGTACAAACGGTCAGTTCATTTGGGGGGCTGGCGGGGGGGCTTGGCTTCTGAGCAGGGGGGGCTTGGCTTCTGAGCAGGGGGGCTTGCGCCCCCCCGCTGGTTATGCCACTGCAAACAGCACAAATACAAACTTACTAATAGAACACTTCAAGAGACCAACTCTCACATATCTTGGGGTAGAGCTCTCTCATGATCTTAGATGGACTAATCACATCAATAAAACCACTCCAGAGCCAATAAGGTTTTGGGTTTTATTAGACGCAATCTACATTCCTGTACCGTGATGAGAGCTTCTGCCTTCAAGGCTCTTCTCCGTCCCCACCTTGAGTACTGCTCGATGGTGTGGGACCCCCACATTGGTGACCTAGTGGACAAAATTGAATATATACAGCGCAGAGGTGCCCGTTTTGTCTACAAGGACTATAAAAAGACCAGTAGTGTGACATCAATGCTTTCCAACTTGGGATGGGAACCGCTAAAAGACTGAAGGAAGACAGCAAGACTAACTATGCTTTAGAAGATTCGTCAGGGTCAGATAGCCATCCCAGCAGGAAAGGTTCCTTCATCCGGCCTCATCACGTCGCTCATCTCGTCGCCTAAATCACACACAGAGTATATTAAACCACTGGCAAAAAGGTCTTCTATCTACAATCATATTTCCCACACACTATAAATGGCTGGAACTCTCTCCCGGAACATATTATCAACATCAACGACATAACATCCTTCAAGTCAGCAGTGGCGAGCTACATCAATTCAGCTACTGCATCAAGCAACCAATAAGTATTTTAACCATAAGCACACCTATCCCTCTCGTTTGGCTTCATTCAGGAAGTGTGAGAAGAGTTTTCCAGATCCAGAGAACAAAACTCAGAAAGGGGATAGCTTTTGTTACATTGTCAAGGTCATCTGAGGTCATGCTGTACAGGGGCGGATCCAGGATTTGAAAAATGTCAAAATTACCGGGGGGCTGAAGGCTGCAACTTGTCCAAAATGGGCTGATTTTGCAAGATTTTGCAGAATTACCGGAGGCACGCGCCCCCTCCGCCCCCTCCCTGGACTACTGTATGGGTACTGTGTATGTATGTATGTGTGTTGCAGTTGGTAGGTTTTCATTTTTCAGGTCTTCTTCGAAAAGTTAAAAACGAACACGGTATTTTGGTTTTGGAATACCGAACGTTTTTGAAATTCGGAATTGCGAAACTCCTTTTAAAAGATTTGGAACAGCGAACCTTTTTAAAATTCGGAAAAGTGAACCCTGTAAGATTTGGTTTAAAGACGAACCTTTTTAAGCATTCGGTAAAGTGACCCTCTTGTTAAGATTTGGAATAGTGAACCTTCAGAATAACAAACCTTCAAAATATCAAGTCACAACTCCAATTGCCACCAAACTCAAGTCATAGGTGCACCATAGAGACTTACATGTCGTAGAAGGGTTAAAAATCACATACCAAGGTCAAAGGTCATTAGAGGTCATCTTGTGCAGAGAATGAAGGAAAGGTGGATTGCAAAAGCAGGCGACACTTGTGGTTCGAGACACTGGCCTTTACGACAGATTAAAAGATCTAGGAAAAAAATGTGGACTATACTCTGCGTCATAATTCCTTTTTCTCTGCGTCAAGACTATGCCAGTAAAGGCATATCATTACAAAGGACGAAATACATTGATGTACGTTACACGCAGCAACTCTCGTGCGCGTATGCAGATGCCTATTTCAGAAAGGAATTGTGAAGGCAACTATAAATGATTGGATGTTGATGTTAGACACATATTTTGCAATTTTAAACTTTGCTTACGAGGGTTTGACAGAAGGAGTAACTCACTTTTTGGTGATTTTGAGGTTTTGGTACCAAAAAAGTCCGTAACACCTACAGATTCTGAAAACCATGAAGCCTTAACTCAAGTCTACTTCCTATTGCCTATAAAGCAAAATAACACTTCACCACATCTCAATGGTGCACACTTTGTTTACTAACAGAAAGCCTTAACTCTGAGTTACGACCTTTTGAGGGGTAACTGTAATTTGTCCAAACATGAGTCAGGCTTCACTAGCTTTGCACAATTGCCAGAATTGCAATGGCTTTTTAGCTCCCTATCCCACTATATGGATAATTTTTCTTTTAAAACATTCCAAAGGGATGACATACTTAAACATCTGATTGGAAATAATGTGTCAATCATACGCATGATTGAAGATGTAATTCACAGATTACCGTTTTCATTTACCGTCAAAGACGTAACTCAGCACTTAAAAAAAAATATTAAAGAATTTCTTTATTTCTGCTGTTTCATAATTAAAAATTGTTCTTTGTTTACTAAAGTTTATATAATGTTTTGCTTACGTACCATGATCTTTATGGGATGTTTACATTTTGAGTAATGAATAGCTTTGCTAAGTAGAAAATATTAAACTTCACATTTCTCAAAGCAGTATTTTTGAGTTAAGGCTTTCTGATTGTCAACCCTCGTTATTGTATTTTGTGAGGTTCCCTCCCATCCACCTCTCCCAAGTTGATTATTTTGTTATTTAAATTGTCAAACTTAGGGAGAGACAACAACAGCTATAAGAATTATACAGGATTAACAAAAGTATCAGAGGAAACCAACATGCTCAGGATGAAACTGAAATCACATAAGAACAAAGTAAGTGAACCATTCTCAAGATAGAGTGAGCCCAGTCATCTTTATAATTTTTGTGCTGGTTGCATTTAGTTTTAGTCAAATATGTGAATTTCACATTATACAATAAGACAATTAACATTTCCTGGATTTGAGTGACCGAGTCATTAAATTAACTGGAATTGACCCATTCTTAAACAGCTGCACAAAATGTAATGCAATTTTTCATTGGCTGATGCCCGCCGGGTTCAATTCTACAATTGAACCCATTTAGTACGCGCTGCGTATTGACTTTATTTGGAAGTTGAAGCACTCGCATCATACCATGTTTTGCTACATACCCACGCGCCTGCCAACGTTGCGCCTCATTGCATTCAACAGGTTGTTCGATTTTTTGTGTCGCCTGAACGAATGTTCATGGAGGCACATATAGTCCAAATTTCTGTGTGTCCGTCCGTATGTCGGTATGTCCGTATGTCCGTCCGTATGACTCGGTGACCTTTTTCAAAATGCTCTCCAGGCTAAACGCTATCCCCGATTTACTTCAAACTTGATAGGAGATAGAGCCGGTGACAACCAATATCATGTTGTAGCTTTTGGCTGCATTATTTGCATGTTCATGAATTTTAATTAGCTTATTTGCATTTTTTCAGACATTTCGGTTAAACCTTTTTGAATGCTCTGCTGGCTAATCGCTAATCCCGATTTACTTCACACTTGGTAGGGTGATAGAGTGAGTTGCCAGAATAGTCTTTGTAGCTTTTGACTGTATTATTTGCATATTCATGAATATTAATTAGCTTATATTGACCGGTCAAAATTATAACCCTTTCCCCGCAAGGATTGTGTGCAAGTTATCTGGAGTTACGTAAGGTTTATAATGATGTAACTTGGTGGAAGGAAGTGGGGTCAGGTTCTCAACCTGATTAGATGTTGGGCATATTTCAGAAAATTACTATGCAAATGAGCTAATTAATATGCAAAAAATCAGCGTAATCGCTGTATTTTTGAAACGTAAATCGGATATGCAAAATTTCCTTTGCACTGCACGAGACCCATTTGGTGCCATCTCCTTTGCCACTTGAAAGTTCCTGATACATGCAGCTCAGGTATGCAAATGAGCTAATTAAATATGCATAATTGCTGAATCGCTAAAATGGTACTTCGGATATGGTGAATTCCTTTGCTACATGATAAACTTTTAAACCATACTTCTGTTGTGGTGCATCATATTGAGGGGAAGGGTGGGGTGTTGGGGAGGGGGAAGGTGGGGTGTTAGTGGGGGCCAATGGTGGGGTGTTGAGGGGGGGGGGGCAGGGTGGGGTGTTCGGGAGAGGCAGGGTGGTGTATCAGGGAGGGGGCATGGTGGGGTTTTAGTGGTGAGGTGGGTCCTTCGGGGAGGGGTGGGGGTGCGTCGGGGAGGGTCGTTGTGATGTGCGTCTGGTGGGGTCGGGTGGTCGTCGTTGGGTAGGGTCGTCGGGAAGGTGGGGTTGTCGGGAGGGGCGGGGTGGACCTCATGTAGACCTTGTGTGGCCTGTGTGACTTCGTCGGACCTTGGTGACTTCTTGTTACCTTGGTGACTTTTGTTACCTTGTGACTTCATGTGACCCCATGTGACCTTGGGACTCATGTGACCTTGATGACCTCATGTGACCTTGGTGACGCCTTGGTGACCTTGTGTGACTAATGTGACCTTTGTGACCCCATGTGACCTTGGTGACCGCATGTACCTTGATGATCTCAGTGACCTTGGTGACCCTCATGTCACCTTTGGCCCATTCACACAATCGGGTGGCCAGGGTAGGGTCATGTGGGATGCGACGGGGTGGGGGTCAGTGGTGGATGGTGCGTCGGGGAAGGGTACGTCGGGGAAGGTTGGGTACCTCCTGTGACCTAAGGTGACCTCATGGACCATGTGTGACCCATGTGAACCTTTGTACCTTCTCTCCGTGAATTTGTTCCTTCTACTCATCATTTGCCAAACTTTTCATCATAAAGCAAGTGATCGCGCAATCCAGGCCGACACTTGTGGTTCGATAACCGCCTTGTTGTCACTTTGGTTGTGGCATCCCTTGTTTTAATTTAAGCCATAAGAGAATCACAAATTTGGTTAAAGATGACCTTAAATTAAAGGTATGATTTTGGGAACCGGTATCTCTTTAAACTACAATTGAACCGGCGGACCCATGATATCGCCTTGGTTTCAATTTGTCGTAAAGAGAGTACTGTTTCCCAAAATCATAACCTTTAATGTCGCTATATCAATATGGTTATAAGATTAATTACCAATCAAATTGACACTGGTGTAAGCAGGGAGTTTCCACCTTTAACTATTCTTAAACCGTGGTCCTTCCAATTGGCTAATGATATCAGGGTTTTCAATTATCTTAGCTGAGGTCCACAGAATGCGGAACACAAATTTCCCTACTTGAAGGCCAAATACACCGAATGCTTATGTTTTTGTTTCCCTTTATAATTTTAGAGCAAAGTCGAGGGCCGGATTTGGCCGGCGGGCCGCCTATTGAGAACCCCTGGATATACCCTTTGAATAAGCAATAAAATTGGTAGACCCAGAGAGGTAAAAACTTTCACACTTCAGCTGTTTGGTTTTGTCTACTCCTTTTCTTTTGAAAGGTTGATGACCCCAAAATGTATTTTATGGAACCTTCTGACATGCCTTCCTGCTCAGCTTACACAAGATGATTCTATAGGGAGGGGATTCTCAAGTTCGGTTTGGGTAGGGAGTGACTCGCAGATCTGCAAGTAGGACCATAGCTATACCATTTTTGACAAAAAAAGGGGAAAAAAACGGGACCCATAGCTATACCATTTTTTGCCAAAAAGGGACCCATAGCTATACAGATATGCAAATTTTGGCCAAATTTAACCCAATTTTTGCCATTTTCCTCCCTTGCAAAATTTTGACATTTTAAGCAAATTGACCATTTTGGCTTCAGATTAAGGGAATGTTGACTAATTTTCCAACAATTTTTAGAAAATTTTGGGTTCGATTCAGAAAATGGGGACTAGTTTCCAACAAATTTTGAGAAATTTAAATAGAAAACAACAAAATAAGTTATAATTTCAAAAAACAAAAAAACGGGTCTTGATATACCAGAAGGCTGAAAATTGTTACCGATGTCTGTGGCACGTTCCTGTATGGTCATTGTGTTTGAAACCCTGGTGTTATACTACACATAAATCTTACTACATCAAAACAATAATGCATTTTAAGTTAAATATAGGAAGTGATCATTTAGTTAATCATCTTCCAATTCAATATGCAAAACTGACATTCAAATTTCACAGTTAAGTTCGTTTTGAAAACCAAAGTTTTAAATCTGGTTTTGGTACCCGCTAAACGTGAGTGGCCGGAATCACCTCACACTCAGCACTACTACTGTGTTGAGGAATTATTGTAGCAAAAGATAATTGAACCGGATGCCCTTCCTGATGCCAATCCACAGTTTTTCAACAGGAGTGGGCCTGCCTTTGGGCAACCAAGCCCACCATTGAAGGCAGCATGTTGCTGGATGGCCATCATTAGCTCTCCAGAGCTGATGGGCCTTGTAGGTAGAATCTTCTTTTTCATTCCACTAGTAGGAATGTCAAAATGGCACTCCAAATTGTTTGGAATGCTCCACAAGGGCTAAACTTTGAACAATTTCTGGCATTCAATTAGAAATATATTTTGTAGGCACTAGGGGAAGGTTTAGCTTAATATTTGAACCTTTATCTATCATTCTGTTTAAAAATTAAATCCATAAGCAAAGAAATAAAGTCTAAATTTAGACATTATAAAGTCCCTGTTTTTTCCTCTCTGGCACAAAAATTGTGCCCAGTGGACACACCATCATTTAAAATGACACTGTTGACACCTAATGTACCAATCTTTGATCAAATTGCGGTTTCATCTTCACAACTTACATGACGTTGCCAACCCCTTTTTAGAAAGAAATGATCTAAAGACATTCATGTCCTGAGGGGGCACTTTCCATTTAATTCCTCCCTTTTGAAAAAATAATGCATTTACAGTAAATTCTCCTTTTTCTGTCTTTCGAGAGACATCACTGAAAATTCCAAGTCAAAAATAGAAAAGTGCTGTATATTTCAAATCTTTAAATTATTATCTAAACTTTCCTATGAACATTTTTTCACACAATGTTTAGGATCATCACCGCAAATTAGCAATTTAAGTTTTTAACGCATACTAATAAGTCATTTTTTCAGAGATACGGTACCTATACTTTGGGAAATTAAATGTGCTCTCATCTGCATATTTGAAATGTACCCACTGTTTGAACACATGTCCAAGTTTTGCTATCACATACACTGCCATTTTATCATTTTTAAAATAGTTCAATGTTTTTCCAGTATGTCCATTACACATTTAATTAGGAATTTTCTAACTACATTACTGCCTGTTCAATTAAATTATTAATATTAAAAAAAAAACTTATTTGCATATTTTCTATCCAGTGGCAGTTGGTAACCCCTAATGGATGCAGTCTAACATAGTGCCTGATGTTTTCAGTGTAAATGAAAGTCATTAAATGAGCTTGTATATAATTTTTTTGCATATTAATGAGCTGGACTTAGAGTCATTTTTCGGAAGCATAGCACTGGTCCCATTTTGGGTAAAATTGAACAAGAGACCTTGTTGTCAGGCCACAATAAAAAATATGGCTCCTGCTTAAGGCACTAGGTTTGGTTTTAAATGATTGTCCAGCACATGTAGAAGGGAAATATTGCAAAAGATGTCAGTTCCTCATTTATATTACATTTTTTCACAACCCTAATTGAGCAATTAGTCACTTTCCCTTACTCGGCCTTATTTCGCAAGAAACCTTAGCAATTGTGGAAGCACATAAAAATTAAATATCTCCTGATCCGCTTCACTTCAAGGATGAATCTTGTGGCATTCTACTCCAGGAAGCAGAGAGCAACATTTCTATATAGAAATTGAACCTATCTAAACTTCAATTTGTCTTGACATCCCTACTACTGGTAAACCAGCTACCCTCCTTCATCAGATTTCCTTAGAAACCCAATAGGGGTATGTGACGGTTTAAGGGCTACCGACACTCAGCCCTGGCAGGTAGTAATGTGGTTTAACTAGGTACCAGTAGCAGGCCCTCAAAGGAAACCTGACCTGACGTGAATTCTACATGTAAGAATATAATTATTAGAAAACCTCCAATATAATCGAAAACCCCCTCTAATGCAAATTCTCTTGCACATTTTTATCCTCGCAGAAGGATTGTGATAATTGTGTAAGTTCGGTTGATCTGGAGTAAAAAAAAAAAAAAGGAATACAGAAGATCCCTGAGAAGATGAATATATCCACAATTAAAAACTAATGAGCAATTGAGACCAGCTCACTCAGCAGTTAGTAGTACAGTGTGTCCTAAAAATAAATCTCCTTTAGCCAAAAAGGTTAAGAGGGATGGCCCATTAATAATAAAGAGGGGTGGCCCAATTAAGTATATAAGTTTTCATCTTGATAGAATAGCCTTCGCCCTAAACGCAATCTATAAAGTGTCACGCCGATATTTCGACACGTTTTGATGTTAGAGATAAAACATTATTTTTTAATCCCCATAGAGTTATGTGTATAAAAATTTATATTGTTTGACAAAAATGGTGCACATTAGCGCTCATAATATCCAACCAAACATGCTTTTAGCCCTTACAAGGGGTGTGATCCTTCAGGATTTTTCCTGATTTCAAGGACTTTTTATTTTCAAAAATTTCTGCAACTTCATTTAATTTCAGCCCAATTCTAAGCAATTTTTAAGTCAATTTTTACCGTTTTTTCAGATTTTTTTACCAAATCAGGATTTTTCCACAAAACTCATGCACCCCCAGGGCATAATTTCACAAAGTAATGAGATAAAATAGTAGCTTTCTGACTATGCCAAATTTTGACCACTTGATCGAAATCGAAAGCAATGAAACGGAATTACCGTACTTCCCGTGTGGCAAATTTGAACCTTGACACATCTGCTAAATTGGAGGGCCCAGCATAAGTCACTGGTTTTTTCAGGGAATGCCCTGTGGGACTTGGTGGGCGGTGCATTGTGGGATACCACATGGCGACGTTAAATTCTTGTTTACGTGCGTGGACGTCTCAAAGCAATCAGAAGCAAATGGTTTTTCAACATCTTCTACTGGGAAGATGGCAGAAAGGCTAGAATCAATGGGGTGTTTTTTGGGGAAGACGGCTAGAGTCAATCAGAATCATTGCAGGTAAAATAAATTAGTTCTTGACATCCGCGAGTATTAGTACAACTGGTGCCCTTGATTGCTCTTCAATACTCTTGGAACGGTTTATGGTTAAAAGTCTGTCTCACATACATTTACTTTGCGTGCGGGTCGTTGAGACATGCCTTTTAACTTTTTTTTGGCCTTAGTGTTACTAATAATTCATCATAAAATTCACCATAGGCCTTGAGAAAATAACGGTTTTCTGCCTATTGATTTATATTTTTGTTCATTTCTTCTGTTGTAGGACATCCTGCTGAAAGAGTTTTTGCATAGAGCAAAGGTCACAATGTTGATTCCAACCCAAAGAAATGACCTCAAGTAGGGTCGTAAGGTCAGTTATAAAAGCAATAAAGGAAGCACAGGGTTATTATTTATACACAGGTCAGTATATTGCAGTGAACACACTGGAAGAGACTCAAGGCAGTGGTGTTAACTGTTGTTGCTATCAGTCCCCTATCAGTTCTCACTCCAACTAGTCTGTCATCTACCAGAGTAAGTTCCAGGTAACTTTTAACTTGGGCCCGTATTGCATCAGTATGGAAATGTGTTTCATAGATTCAAGAAGAGCCAGTTCTGGTATATCGGCTTTTTAGCACAAAAATGTCAGTTTGGTGAATGTGGAGAAATAAAAAGCAATTTAACAGTCCTGAAACACTAGTATTTCACTACTCTAATGACTTTGGTATAAAGCCCACTTGGATGGATGTACATATAGTGGGAAGTCTGTTCTGAAGGGATGGGCTTATTCCTCTTGTACTACTACCTTCACGTACAAAGAATAAAGTTGAAATACACAAATTTTCAGACAGTTCACAGACATTTACGTTCAATCTTTTCCCTTCGACCGAAATAGCTTAGTCTCAATACTGAGAGTATGCCAGCTTTGTTAATCACTGAAAAAATGTATGAGCCTAACCAGAAAGCCTTATCCTAATCAGAATAAACTAATACAACATTTAATAAATCAATTTATGTCCCAATTTAAAGAATAAGACTGAATGCAAGAAATCATTAGCAATCATAAAATTATGAAATTGACGCACTCTGAAAATTAATTTCACAAAAAATAAATACATAAATTTCATAAGGGCCTTAATTGCTTCACAAAATAAAATGTCTGTGTGCAGATGCTCATGGAGTAGAATTTTGCAGTTGTGAAATCATGTACCTAGCTTGAAGGCCAAGTATATAAAATTCATACTTCAAATCATTCAAATAAAACCTATTGTAGTAAGCTAGACCTATTTTTTTCTTTATAGTAATCAAAATAGGAATTGGGGGGGGGTTACCCACACTAACAACCCCAAAAAATAATTTGCAACATAATGTTTTTGGTACTTTTTCCTGTAGTATAAGGTCCGTTTTATAATTATCCAAAGTCCCAAATGAAGTCCCAGAAGCGTTCAAACTATGAATAAACAAAATGGCCGCCATCCGCCATTTTGAAAAACATAAATCCTCATATCATCTGGCAATAAATGAGCTAAAAAGGCAAACAAAGATTCATTTCCTACTAATTCTACGCATAACAAATCCATTTAAATGGGTTTTATATTAGTGTGAGATATCATCTTACCCTCAAAGCCATATGGCCGCCATCTCGGCCATGTTAGAAAAGTAAAATTAATTATTATTGTATCCTGGTGCCGGAATGGCCAAAATACAAACAATAATAACATTTCCTACTAATGCTAAATCTACTATCTATTCTAGCATAAACAAATCCATGAAATGAGTTTTTTATGTAAGTTAAGATATCAATCGTGGCCCTAAAACTAAATCCAATAGGGCTGCCATCCGCCATGTTGAAAGTAGACTTTAATTTATCTATTGACAGCAGTTGGGGCACAAAATGCAATAATTGTTGTTTTTTATTAATTGTGTGTTTTTTTAATATGATTATTTTTCACATGATTTATGTTTATTGCGTTCTCTACTTGATGAGACCTGGCACTTGCACATACACCCCCCAATCAAGTACCGTGGAAACAAGCTTGCTGTTCTGATTGTAGAAGACGCAATAATGGCAACTGTTTTGAAAAACCCTATTCAAACTGTTCTAATATTGATGGTTAACCACTAAAACAGCGTTTTTTTGTTTAATCTTGGAATGAAATGGATTTGAGGGCTTCAAAATTTCAGGACGACAATGAGAAAAAAAGCCTTCATCTGATATCAAAAATCGATACTACTTTCCGGGTCCATCAGGGGGAGTCCCCAAAGACATCGCCAACACACGCACCTTAAGATGTTGTTTAAAAGTTTTTTTGAAGCATCTTGACATCTTCAACTGGCCACCTGTCCCCCATTTTGAAAATAAAGAAAGAGTAAATCCTCCTATATATAGCATCAGACAGATTACAATGAAATTAGGTGTCATTTTAACTCCGGCCTTATATAAATAACCATATTATTATATTATTATCTGATTAGAATAAAAACAAATGATATTTTTAAGTGGCTATATTTGTCCAAAATTTGTAGCCATGTTGAGTTTTTTTTTATCACTATATCTATCTTCCAATGTATACCCTCGTATTATTGGCGTACGCTATGGTCCAATATATGTGTAAATAACCGTTTATGCATGCCTGCCGTGACGAACGACGCCGAAAGTGTCAAAAATCATGCAATTTCAGACTGAAGTTGATATGTAATGATTTAATTTTGTAAGTAATAGTTGTAAAAAGTACGGTATACATGAACGGGGTCATTCATAGTATTTTTGGGTATAAAACGTTAAAAATCGTTCATACCCAAAATACTATGAATGAACCCCTAATTCATTTCAAATTTATGGGTTACCGTATAATTGTGTAATTCTTCAAGTATAGCAGAAGAAAAAAGTTTCACATTATTCCACATCACCAAACATTGGCACAAACACTTGTTTGCAACAGACGAGATCGACCACACTTATTACTATTTTAGTCTTCAAGTTTATAATCATTGAGACTGGATCTTGGTCTTGTTTTGACCTGAATGTCCACAAGCTTGTGTTGGTTGCATTCTATTATTTCTACAGGATCATGTCATTGTGATGCATCCTGAAGAAAACCTGAATCGGATCATTTCTGTCCACCCCATCTTCCAAAAGCCCGGTTTGAAAACGCTGGTGCAGACTGTTCATGAGGGGAAATCATTTCTCCTTTGTTTACGATACAGTACCAGTCAGTGTTGATTTTAACAGCAGTCTTGCACATCCATTGCATGAGCTGTAAAATGGTCTCCTACAGAGGAGTTTGGCATGCGGTTTTTGTTTTTTGGTTGAAATATTTTCGGTTTTATTAACACCGAAGAGCACTTTGGAGCAAAACACACTCCTTTCACTGCATGTTCTATCTGGTGGCTCCTGAACTACTTGCCGACTGATGCCTAAAACTCAGAGTCTAGACCTCAGCAGTCAGTATGATCTCATGAGCATGCAGTTAAATTGAGACCCCAAGATCTACTTGGTCAGCCATCAGCGATCATTTATTCCTTCAACTGACACATATGTATGCCCTTTCTGAGCGCATTTCCTTTGCTTACTACATGTAATCATCTGGCCGGCTTAAAAGGAGGGTAATCGCTATCTCGGCGCCAACCCATGAGTGGTTTCTACCAGACGGTGTTTTGTTGTTAATGCCCTGGTATGCCTTTACCAAAAAAAGACTCCGATTTCTGACCATTGAACAGGGGACACCAGTGAATATTGAGCTTTTAACTTTATATCAGTCAATTACATATTGGGAGTACAAAAGACTATGAACAAGTTTCATACACAGGGTCGCCATGAATTACTTGAAAAATCACTTCTTGCCAGCACTAAATATTCCCTTAAAGTAGGTATATCACAACCTTAAAAATGCATGGGGCAAACAGCAAGATTAGAGAGAAGGTGATTCACTGAATAAAGCGTTTCAAAAGCGTTATACATGTATTAGACACATATTTTTATCCTTGTCTCTGCCAGACCAAAATAAAATAAAGTCATTACAGCCCTCATCTGCATAATGGAGAAGAAGTATTAATAGAATCTGTCTTCCCCATTAGGATTTAACTTAAATATGCCATGCCGACTGCCATTTTGCTATATATCAACATCTGCACTCCTTCTGCATAGATACGTGGCAGTATCTTGTTGCATTCGGCACCATGCACCAATAGTTCTTTTGCAGTATGAGGGCAGCAGCTAAATATGTTGCAGACGGTAGAGCCAGCTCACTGTTGATTGGTTGGGGTTTTGAGAAGTCTTTCAGCCAAGTTTGAACAGCATTCTCACTCACATGAGAAAAGGGCCGTGAGAAACATTTCACAGGGATAAATGATGGTGAGGATGTCATTGTCAAGAGCTGTTCAAAGTAGGGCAAAGATACACAGTCAAAAGAAATGGAAGGAAAAACTGAGCTTTTCTTATAATAGCTAAAATTGAAAACTAAAGTCAAGACCCTTGAATTGATTGGCTGTTCAAGGTAACTGATGACCAGGTTGTTATTTCAAAGATTCCTGTTTGGTATCACCAATCTGGAGAAATGCCATTAGATAAGGTGCTTTGCCGTGAACTTTCACCATATCCGCCATCCGTTTTTTTTAGGCCAAAGCATGTTTTTTAAAGCACAATTTCTGATAGTATAGTTGCAATACTGATGATTTTGCACTATTTCACAGTTGACCATATGGCAAAGGCACTGCATTGTCTTGAGGGATACACTGGTGAACCAAAAACACAAAAAGAACAGCACACATGAACGCGCAGAAACTAGGATCGAATAATAAGGCTAGAATATAAAATGCAAACAAATTTCACCATGGCATAATGTAGATCAACAATCCAAATGGAGAAGATACAGATGTCTGTTGATACTACTTCTCCAGTAGCAGAATAGGGTTGTTATGACCTTATTTTTGGTTCTGACAGAAACAAAGAGAAAACTATGTGTATGATATCAAGCTTCTGAAGCGCTATTCAGTGATGCATTCCCCAATCTGTATCTATCTGCCAATGCATAATCTCTTCAAGAATATTTGGGGCTGGCAGAAATCTGTTTTCTCCAAAGTCATGCATGTTAACAGGTGTTCGAGTTTGTTCAAGAGTATTTTTACTACAATATAGATCTGATCTATAGAAAGATGAAGGCTGCAAACCAATGGTGTCCTTGTTCAATGATCAGCAATCAGAGTCTTGGAATCAGTACACATACAGGCCTTTCCAAATAAGTTTTACCACAGTTTGTGGACATTCACACGAAAACAGGGACCAAGAACCAGTCTCGGATGATGATGAACTTGAAGACTTAAATTTGTAATAGTTAATAGTGTCGTCGTCTAATATACTAAGGCAAACAGTGTTTCGGCCATATTTGGTTTGTGATGAGGTGAATACTGTGAAAGTGTACTTTCTGTTACTTCCAAAGTTTCACAATACACGCTAAACAAATAATGTCAAATTGTGATAGATTTATTAGCTGATAAGATAAAATATGGCTACACCGCATTATGGACAAATAGCCAACTAAAAAATCCTTTAATTGAATAATTTGTAATCGGACGAACCGGAAATAGAAAATTACACCTCATTTGCCATTGTAATCTGTCGAGCTTAACAGGGGTAGGGGGATTATGGTTTCACCTTTTTAAATGGCGGACAGTGGCCACTTTGAAGACGTCAAAGTGCTCTCAAAACTTTACAACAACCCTCTAATGTATGTCGTATTGCTACAATTTAATAAAAAAAAAAACTAACACTTTACATTGTCATTTGGCCCATGTGGTACCAGAGAAAATGATATTTGACTTTTATTTTAAACATGGTGATGTAGGCCATATGGGATTTAGAGGTCAAGATGATATCTCAACTTCCTAAACCCATTTTAATTAGATTTGTTATGCTAGAATTATAGGAAAACATTTGTTGTCGTTTTGGCCATCGGTTACAAAGATATACAAGAATTTGTACTTTCCAACTTGGCGGATGGCGGCCATACTGTATTTAGAGGTCAGATATCTCACTTCATAACAACCCAGTTTTTTTTTTTTTTTTTTTTTTTTTTTTTTTTTTTTAATGGATTTGTTATGCTAGAATTAAGAGGAAATGACATCATCTTGTTTGTCGTGTTGGCCCATCCAATACGCATAGATACACGAATTTGTACTTTCCAATATGGTCGATTGCGGCCATTAGTGCAATTTAAAGGTCAAATGATATCTCAACTTCATAAACCCTATTTAAATGATTTGTTTGCTAGAATTACTGGAAATTACATCTTGTTTGTCTTTGGCCCACCCGGTACCAGAGATACCGACTTTGTACTTTCCAACATGGCTGATGGCAGCCATAGGAATTTAGAGGTCAAGATGTTATCTTACTTAATAAACCCTTTTTAATGGATTTGTTATGCTAGAATTATTAGGAAATGACTCTTGTTTGTCCTTTTAACTCATTATTGCAAGGATTTTAGGATTTATATTTTTCAAAATGGCTGATGCGGCCATTTTGTTTATGTCATCGTTTGAACACTTTCTGGGCTTCGATTTTGTGCACTTTTTGATATATTGTTAAGTACCTTAATCTACCATAAAATGCCAAAACGTTCTGTTGCAATTTTTTTGGGTCATGTGCTATCTTTACCCTACTATACCAGATTTGTTGACAATATCACACTCAATTTATGTCCCGTACCATGCACACAATATGTGATAGCAACTATTGTTCACATAAAATTATGTTTGATCGTTTTTGCGTCATCATCCAGTAGGCATAGTTTTTTGTCAAAATACCACCACAGAGTTGGAGCAGCCATGTTTGCTTTAGTAGGACATGGAGATTGTAATTAAAACGAGATACTATAGTGGAATTAATGCATTTCAAATGCATGAATTTAGCAATTTAATAGGTACCATCCACTATTTTACAACTATTGCTGGTTCAAACAGGGGCGGATCCAGGATTTGAAAAACGACAACTTACCGGGGGCTGAAGCTGACACTTGTCCAAAATGGCTTATTGTTGCAGAATTATCGGGAGGCGCGCGCCCCCTCCTGGATCCGCGCTGAAAATCGCGCCTGCATTGGTTAATTCATTAAAAGATGAACTTTTTGCTGGCAAATCCTGGTATTGGTATGCTGAAAAAGATTTGACTTCAGGACCGGATGCAGAGCCAAGGAAGTTAAATTAAAAACTACCCAAGGAGACAAAGTTTGCTTCCACCAATGCATTGCAGTGCTGCTGCAGTACCAATATATCGATCACTTTCTGTTGCGGCAACTTGATGCAACCCACTGCAGTGCAGTTTAAAACAATTTAAATTTAATTGCAGTACTTGCCTGCAGTATGGGTCAGAGACTGCTATCCAATGCAGTGGAGCTTAACGACCTTAATATGGTTGAAGTAAGAGTCCGTATCTTTAGCAATTTTTTCCAAGAAACAAAGTTGGACCCATGTATATCATCAAACTGCAGCCACATTTCTTTGTTTTCATCACTTGCTTGCATAGCATGTATTGAGATAGATTCTTGCCACACGTGTAAATTACCTCATGCATTGACATGGTAATTCATTGCTTGTTGGTATTACTAATGTGGCAAAAAGCCAATTTACAATGCATCCTATGCCCCTATGAAGTGATTATGCGGCGTACATCCAGTGGCCACCTTTCAAGTTGCACAAGTACCTGGTGTTGCTATTTCTTATTCAGGCGCTGAAAGTCGGTACCAATGTAGATGTCCGCTCGCTACTTTGTACGTGGAGATAAACAGGATTCTGTGCCAGAGACTGATCAGGTTTCCATTAACTACCTATCAAGATTGTCCAATTTAAATCACTTGTATTTGTTGTACGATGGTAAATAACTGGGCTCTGATCCACCTGCCACCTGTCTAGCACTCAGAACATTCCCTCCTTTGAACTCTATCTGTTAAGTATTCCCAAAACAAATCGAGCTTTGGTGATAAAGCCTTGTCTAGATCTGTGGCTTGGTCACACTTTGAAACACCCAATTTTATTTCCATCTAGAAGTATCTTCTTTGTTGTCTTAAAAAAAAATAAACCCACCTCTTCACATGTAGATCAATTTATATTTAATGTATTAAATGTATTTTACCTTACACGATAAAGGTGCTATTATGCATGTAATATGTACATTATGTATCTAATTAATTTTTGGTGCTTTTTAACACAATAACTGGAAATTTTAGCTATTTTCAAGGGGATTAAAAATGACCTATTTTTTATCCCAAATTTACACAAATATAAAAGAATTTTTAAAAATATTTTTGCTATTACTCAGCAGGCGAGTCATTATAGATTTTCTGTTAAGAGTGTCTGTGTAACAAACAAGTGTTAATAAGGTCTTTGTTCATCACACACCTGTATGATTGGAATTAATATTTATATATTTGTACTATTTTGTGTCACATGAACAATTTAAAATCACAATTGTATGGGACATATTGATATTCTAGGGGCCGTTGCCAGGGGTGTCAAACGGGGTTGCCCGCCCCTGCTGACAGTTTCAAAATTTCAGGAAAAAACAGGGATTTAATCAATAAATTGTGTAAAAATTGTGGGATTTTTTTACCTTATGAGGTAATCGTGTAATGTTTCCCCCCCTGCTATGATTATTGTCTGGTGCCGCCCCTTTGATCTGCCTAAGTAAAAACATGAATATAGTTTCCGATTGTGTAAGAAATATTAATCTGCAACTATAACACAACTAGCAGAATATTTCATATATTCCAATAACATCTACAAGGAACACGAGTCACATACAACAGTGATTTACTTCAATCTTTGTGGTATGAGATAAAATACATGGATCCAGGGTTTTTTGGTTCAGCTCACTTTCTGTTCTCAGAGATAAAATGCCTGATGAAATAATTTCATTTCAATAAAAAAGGTTTTTAAAAATAAAATTCAGTGGTGAATACCTGGCATTACATGCATATCTTCTTAGCTTGAACATTTTAACATTTCACTGTGGCATTAGTTATTTAAATTTGCCTTGTTTTATTTTCCAATTGGCACCCATGGTACCTTTGTAACTCTGCAATGTGGCAATTGGCTAATAATGGACATCTGGAATGCCGACCTTTCAAAGATGAGACCCAACATACTGAAGGATTACATTGACGTGTTACTACCCGAGCCGATTTGACCTGTACCAAAATTCAATCCCTCAATGCAATGGGCAATATAAACCCCGGCTCCACAATAAGGAATGGTTTGTACCATCTGCATATGCCTCAGGGTTTGGTTACATCAGTATGCCATGTAAGTAAAAACTCTGTTTTGAACTACGTAATTTTCAAAATATAAGCCGCTCGACGTATAAGCCGCAGGTCCTAAAAATCATCGGATTAAGATAAGACCTGTGTAATACATCAGTACACGTTGCCTATTTTACTTGTGTGAAACAAAGTTTTGTGTTTTATTTTACTTGGTGGAGGCATCATTTGTCATATTTTAAGCTGTAAATATTGATCAGATAATTTAGTTCAAGATACCATTATCATTCTGTTTAGAGTGAGAATAAACGTTGGTTTTAGGCACTAATATAAGCACCGGTAAAAATATTTTTTGCTTGAATAATGCACTTAATGGTTTGAGGCATAGACATAACATCTGGTTTAAGGTAATACTGAATTCCCTTTAAATATGGAAGGCTCTACACTACTTCACATTGCTAGGCCGCTGTGAGTCAGTCATCTGCCTATTACTATCACATCTAACAATGTTGTCCTCGGAAAAGGGTGGAAGAGACTGTTCACGTGTCCGGTGTCCTGCCATGAAAATCAAAATCTTTGCAATTAAACACTGTGATTGCCTAAGTTCTTAACCAACCTTTTATTTCCTGCCTGCTTTTCAGGTGAGAATAGCAGTTTTTATGCAAACTGACTCCATAGTGCCTAGTCTGGAACCATCTTGAAATATATAATCATTACCTCCAAATGATGTTTTTACTACTCTAGGAAAGGAGTAGTGAACAAATAGACCCCACCATCATCTCACTTAAAAGCAGACTAGCGATGTAGGGTCTATTGGAGTACTTGGTAATCAGTCTAGCATTACTCTGCTCCAATCTTCGGTCTTGATCACATGGACAGATAAAGATGATGAGCACAAACGAACTTCTTTACAACATCGCTAGATCATATTGAAAAGTGCACCACTGCTTAATATAATTAACCTTAGAGAGTGCATTGGCAAATACAGGGGCCCCATTTCCCCTCCTGTGGCAATGACACCTACTTACGTTGAGAAAATACTCTGTAACCTACAAATTTCCATTTTTTACGCGCTACGCGCGGTTAAATTTAGTGCTGGGCCTCTCTTGGTTTGAGAATTTACACAAACACAATTAAGATTTTGTTTTATAAAACGTTTCATCATGAATTATGAAGTGGACTACTTACCAATTTCAAAGCGTTTCTATCAAATATACATGAGAAAATGTGTTTTGAAAGTGAACATTGCAAGGGTTCCACGCTTCGTGCCTGCACCCACCCGCGCCCCCCGGGCCGCTTCATATATGAACTCTCCATGAACACTTTATATATTATTATTTGAAACAAAACTAAAAGCATCAGCTATATTTTACTTTTTAAAAACCGTTTATCATACCTCTATCATTAAAAAGTGAAACAATTACAAATTTATATTTGTTTCTATCAAATGTTTATGAGGAAATGTGTTTTGGAAAGTAAACACTGCAAGGGTTCTGCGCTTTGTATGGGAGGGGACACCCCCTCCCGCACCCACCCCCTGGGCCGTCTCCATAAACACTCTACATATGAATATTTCAAACAAAGACCCCTATTTAAGTTGCATCAACATTATAAGCCTACATGCAGCTCCCACACCCCCGCGCCACGCATGGCCACTTCGCAGCCACTGTAACTTCAAAATCCCCCCCTCTGGTATAGGGTTCTGGAAAACGAAGTTGGTAAAAGGGGGCCCGTAACTCCAAGGTTCCCCTCGGGCCCGCAGTTTCTCTCGGCGGCCCAGTACACCCGCAACCCTAAAATCTCAACGGTTATTTTTTTTTGCTTTTACCGTGGATCCGAATGAATGGATTCCACCCTTGCAGCTGAATTTCATTAGCGCCAAATGGATGTGCATGGCAAAAGCGAATAGTACTGCCAGGAGGTTTACCAATATCGTTATTTAGCCTATCTTAAGTAGATGAAGTGAGAAATATGGTAATGGCTCCGGTGGATTTGGTAAAGGGGCCAAGCTGACTTTTTGTCACCTGTCACAACACATCCCTGCGCTTTCCCCTTTGAATTTTAGTGCACCACAGTATTCCGCATTGACAAGTCATGGCTACAATATCTATAAGATTCTTTAAAGTTCCTGGACTGTAGTTTAATGCAGGGCTGGCTGGTGGACATTATGAGAGACTTCCAGCTGAGGAATCCCCTTCGGATGTTATCATAAATTACTACAAATATATAATATTTCGTGCCGTCACCTTTGGGTTTCAAAATATTTTTGCGGCCAAAAAAAGAACCATTTTCTTGAATACAGAACGCGAATAAATGGTTTTTTGTAGAGGACACTCCAAGGCATACATAACAAAGACTCCGTCAGGGACACTGAAAGGTAGCCTATTTAATAAGAACATTGAAATTTTTTTTTTTTTTTTTCACAAACCCCTTGCAGTGTGTAACTAGCATAGAATAGAAAGTGAATATTTTTTTCACGAAAATATTTTATAATCGATTTCACGGTATCATTAGAATAGTAAACTTTCTAAAAGAATACAGGTAGCCTGTAAAAGAGGTCCTGAAATACTTAACATTGGCAGCTTCATTCTCATCTCTGTATTTCTCAACGCTTTGCTTCATTTTTCTTTGCCACCTTGTCCTGTAGGTTTGCAACAATTTGTCGCTTGCTTTTGCCATTGCAACTGAGTTTGATATACATTTCTTCTAACCATAAGCCTGCACTTCTGTTTTACCCCTTTTGCTTATTAAGTCCGCATTTTTATTCTGATTGCTAAGGCCGCATTTAGTTTTGATTGCTTGGCCCACAAAAAAAGCGCCGGCGCGTTGCTACAGCGACACAAGTGCAGCGACATGGTGTTGTAACCCATAATGCAATGGCACGTTATAACATACGCACAGCTAGTGTGCATGCAGCGGCATGGTGTTTTATCCCATAATGCATCACGACGCTCTTCAGCTAGCAACCGACCCGTTTTTCCCGTTATTTCCATAGTACCTGTATCAGTTTTTGAAAACATGAATGTCCAATGCAGCAATGGCATGGTATACCCAACCCATGTACAAAAAATCAGACTCGAGAGGAGGCATCTCTGAGAACCTCCCTACCAGGTTGAGATCTTTCTTTTATATATAGATAGTATGAATTTTCCACTCTCCTCATTAAGTTTTTAATTTTTTTTCTACCCTACCTGAATTAAAATCTCTATTTTCCAAACACAAATTAAGGGCTGCCTCAGAGATTTTTGAAATATATATTTTTTTTTCTGTAGTAATCAAAAATAGGTTATCTATAACTAAAGTTATTCACCTAAAATGCTTAATCCCAAAGTTAGAGAAAATCGGATTTCCGTTTTCCATGTAAGTAAACTTTTGATGCACAGTATATCAGTGGCCATAGGATATCGTGTATACAAAATTTCTGGTCTCAGATTTTATAACAAGTTGTGATTTTCCATATGAAGGACTTTGATTTGAGGCTTAGTTTTTTCACACATATTAGTAAATGGACAATCATTATGTGTATGCAACAACATGATTTTGTTTGAAAATTGAGTGCGCCCTCATCGGAAATCTCTGAGTCAGCCTTTAAGGGGTCCATCAAAGTTCAGTCTGTGTGGAGCCTCATATGGAAATGTTTCTTGATTCCCATTTCAGTTGTTGTGTTGCCCTGCCTTAAGGCAGAGAAGTACAATAGCTTGGACTCACTTTTGTCCACTGTTGTTGTCTGTTGTGAAAAGGTTAACATTTGCCTGTATATCCCCCATACTTCTATAGATTTAAACCCAACTTGTGTCACAGGTGCAACTTGGGATCCCCCCATTATTAAAGGTCAAAGGTCACATTACCAAGGTCAAAGGTTATATGAGGCGTATCATTCAAAACCACAACGGCAGGCAACACAAGCGTCAGAGGTGATGATTTATTTTTGTTCTTTTTCCCATCATAATAGATTGTTTAATCACTGCCAATATTTAAAGAACAGAAAAGCTGTTACCATTATGTACAAAAAGTAATGTGTGTGGTGAAAAGTTGCTAGATGTGAAGAGAACTACCCTTCTGTTTGTCAAATCTGTTCATCTCCCTATTAATGCAGTTCCCTGCAGAAAGAAAAAACTGGTCAAGATGATGATCAGGTATGCTATTCCTAACTGCTTCAACTTTTTGTGGGCCGCCAGCATAGCTGGAGACCACTTAGCAATCCGTTTTTGAGTTGATAGTTGGAGTATGTGTGGATGTGGGTTGTCACTAAAATGTTAAGTTTTTTTAAAAAATTGCCTCAATTGAAAAGTTGAAGTTCAATTGGAAGCAAACTTGTGTCATAGGTTTACCATGGGATCCCTCTATTTTGATGAGGTCAAAGGTCATGTGCCAAGGTTCAAGGTCATGGATCGGGCCCAAAGCTTATATTCTTTGATATAGTGAGCGCGAGAAAGCGGAGAACCGCGAAAATTCTAGTTTGCATTTGTCTCACTTCTAGTGGTATTTCCATGTCTTGAACATTCTGGTTTTAACCTCAAAACCTTAAATAAACACTTTATTGATGATAGGGCTTCTCCAGAGTAATGTCCGAGACTTTGATGATTCACAATCACCTCTGGTGCAATCTTCATTAATGCCAGCTTCTTCAAGCGATTATTGTCTTCATCCTCTAGTTTAGGATCAGGATTAGATTCTGGTGCGGTAGCATCAATTGAACCCTGTGTTCTAATCTAACCACCATCTTTGGGTATTCATCCTCAAGTTTAGGATCGGATTAGATTCTGGTGCAGTAGCACCATTGAACACTGGTTCTAAATATAACCAACCATTCTTTATGTCTTAATCCTCTAGTTTAGGCTCAGGATTAGATTCTGGTGCGGTAGCATCAATTGAACCCTGTGTTCTAATCTAACCAACCATCTTTTAGGTCTTCATCCTCAATTCTTAAACAGCTGTGAAGATGTAAGCAATTTCATTGGCTGATGCCCGGGTTCAATTCGACAATTGAACCCAGATCCAGATAGTATGCGCTGCGTATTAATGTTATTTTTAGGTTGAAGCGATCGCATCATACCACGTTTTGCTACATTCGCGCGCGCCTGCCAACGTTGCGTCTCGTTGCGTATGATTGTTGCATTCAACGGGTTGTTCGATTGTTATCACTGGGTGGTGGCAGTCCTTTCTTGTTGTATTTAAACCATAAAGTATCAAGAAATTGGGTTAAAGATGACCTTAAATGATAAAGCTGTTTAAGAATGAGCATAAAGGTATGATTTGGGGAACCGGTACTCTCTTTACGACGAATTGAATCCGGCGACACCATTATTTTTGCGTGGAAGAATTCGGCCTCCGGCCTCGTTCTTCCACTTAAAATAATGGTATCACCTTGGTTTCAATTTGTCGTAAAGAGAGTACCACTTCCCAAAAATCATACCTTTATTCTCCAAGTTTAGGATCAGGATTAGATTCTGGTGCGGTAGGACCAATTGAAGCCTATGTTCTAATCTAACCAACCATCTTTTAGCCCCCGTCCCTAATGCTCAGCTGGGTGAACCTTGGGTGTGTCTCTTTTATCCCCAAGTTATCTCCAGTACAATTGTCATCTGGCCAAATCACAGAGTGAAAGACCACTCTTCTGGCTGCATCCATCTTGGTCACTAAAAATGCAGGGCTTAAAGCATCTCCCTGTATGTAACTATAAATTGTCAAAATTCCTATATTTAAAAAAAAATCATCAAAAATTTTGTGACAAAACTGAAGGTGATATTGGCAAATGCTAATCATTTTATTGTGGGCTGCCAGCTGTGTTGGAAGGACCACTTAGTGTTCAGCTCTCATACTGGATGTATTTTGTCATGTCAATTGTCAACCAAAAAGGTCAACCTAAAGGTAAATCTGATAGGTAAGGCAGCCCATGCATTATATTCTATATATATAGCGAGCGTGAAACAGCAAAATTATAGTTACTCCTAAGACTAGTGTCCAGGGGCCCGTTCCCCAAACTGGTGCGTAACCCAACGTGTATACTAACTCATGCGTATGTCCTACATAGCAGACCTTTTCATACCAGTTACACAGTGCTTTGGACAAATTGGTCCACTCAGACATGACATAGTAATAATAATAATAATATAACCATTCTTATATAGCGCATTACACACAAAGTCCCAATGCGCTGGAGAAAGAACACAGAAAGAGAAATGCATAGCAAAAACAACATAGATTACAGGTTAGCATTATAGGCAATTTCAAATAAATGAGTCTTAAGATATGATTTAAACTTGATCAAAGAGTTTGCAGTCTTGACATGCAGTGGAAGCTGATTCCATAAGGTAGGTGCAGCAACAGAGAAAGTACGCTGGCCATATGATTGTGTGTTGAAAGGTTCAGTAACAAGTAATGATTGCGAGTTTGAACGAAGATTTCTAGAGGGTTTGTAAACGTGAAGAAGTTCTTGAAGGTAGAGAGGAGCACAGCCATGAATACACTTGTATGTGAGAAGAAGAATGCACGTAGATTTGCGACTGAGTTTCGGGAACGGACCCCAGGTGATTTTTAGAAAGTGTTCTGTACATTTTGGTTACTGATTTAAAGAGCTAATCAAAAGATACAAAACTACACCAAAATCACCTTAAAGACACTGTCAGTGATTCACCCAAAAGAATCAAAATATTCGAATTATGCAGGAATAGCTTAAAAGTATATTATCTGTAGAACGCGCATAAAGTGACTTTTTGCAACTGAAAAAATTACAGAATAGGAAGAAAACTGTGCTCAAAGATATGAATCTCCATTCAATTGCGTGTTGCAGTATGTTTCCATACAGACAGTAATTACTAAAATATCCAATTTTATCTTAAAGGTTGCTGTCAGGGTATGTTATATGATACCTATACTTGTTACATATATGCAAATATCTGATTTTGGATGATTTTTTTTAATTTTCTGATGTAGCAAACCACTGATATTTACTTATGTTTTATGGCATTATTAAATTTGGACTCTTCCACTATTATGATAGAGGTGTTAAGCACAAATGCTCCAAATAACTCAATAGATTTAGATTAATAATAAGCGGGAGACCCGCGCAAAAACGTGGGCTCCCGCTAGCTGAGTAAACCGGAGCGATCACTGAAACAGAAGCGATCACTGAAACATGCAACACTAAGGCTAATGGTTCAGAAAATACAAAATTCTTAACCTATTTAGATGTAAGTTTGGAAGACGAGACTGCAAGATTGTGCCCCCTAGTAATTGCAATTATCAATTTGCTGAATATTCACATGATATTTTGAGTGAGTATAAACAGATCTTTGAAATTCCATTGAACATACACTAGTACCTTGTGTGTCTCTAGGAGGGCCTCAAATGACTCGGATGTAAACCTGCTCCCTGCCAACCACTGTGTACCAGTCACAGATTGTGCTTGGAATGAGGCAAACAGAAAATACCCCGAGGTTTTTTGGTATTAGCTTCTAGGAGAATGAGAGAAACATCACCATGGCAAGTTTTCCACTCCCATCACTATATCTTCTGGACGTTGGGTGTTTATGCTGTTGTCAACATCATTTGTTATCAGTTCCAGACAACCCAGAAAAAACATGTTCATGAAGAGATGTGTACCTCCTGTACCAGTTGTTTCTTGGCGAGGTCATAAAGCGTATCTTTTCACTGGACTGGTCTCTTCTTCACGATATACCTTCTGTCTTTGTTTTCAGTTGCTCCCTTCCAGGTCTTGAGACTCCTCAAAGCTTCTGCTTTGTTCCTCTCTGGACTACCTAGGTGTAGAGACTGGATCAGTCTGGCATCCTTATTAGGTATCCTTTTACTACATTGCCTATTTAGTAAGAGACCTGAAAAGCAAATTTTTGATAAACCTAATTTTTTAAAGATTTTAAATTATATTTCCCAGGTCCAGTGACTCTTCATAGAAACCTCTAAGAATTTTTATTTATGACACTGACATGACACGGCACAGTGTCTCTTCCGATGGCCACAGGTATGTGCCTTATTAGTGATTCCTCTCTTTATAACTTATTCCTTTATGGTACCTGTCTTGTACTTGGAAGAGGTAATTAATAATTTTTTTTTAATCATTGTGGAGTTATTAGTAACTCTGACTGTAATCTGTGTATTTTAAATGTCAAAAAATAGGTTCAACATTGCTCAAAAGTTCAACATTTTGCCATTATATTTTAGATAATCGTCAGCTGTATACATAGTGACGAAATTAAGGGAAATGGTACTAATAAATCAAAGTCTCAAATATGCCAAGTTCGAAGCTTGCAATCTTAATAATTAATAATCTTAGACAATTTTGACATATGCTGCATAACACAATTTTGGTGTATGACATATTACGGATGTTGAACCCTCTCGTCATGGAATTGTATACCTTGAATTTCCCCCATGAGGGCTTTCAACATACTTTTGTTAGTAAATATTCTCATCTTAAATTTATAATTGATACATGCAAAATATGTAATTGATTTATAAATATTGCTATTACTAGGAATTTATATTATTGTAACAAAACGGGACGGGGCATCACCTAAGGACATTACAAGACCGAGCTAAAAATCACCTAACTAAAGCGATTCTATACTGAGAGGGAAATCTGAATGAAAAAATGTCACAAGACACAATCCTGGAGTATAAAAAGAATTTTTAGAAAGGAGTAAAAATCTTGAAGTGGCATATTTTAACTATGTCATGATGAGGGATGATATTCATTGGCAATTTGAAGTCCAAGCCTTAACTTAAGGCTTTAAGCCAGGCTAACCGCCTGTATGCCTAAATTCTTTCAAAAGGAGAAGAAATACTGGATGCAAATTCTTCTAATTCTTATTTAATTTATCCACTAGCCCATCTTTCGAGGTACCAACAAAGAAAGACAAATTTGAACGATCTGTGAAAAATATAACTAGGCCTATGCTACACAATTCACAAGCTACGCTCAGTGCGCTCAACTTTCGGCATAGGGCTTTAACCACAATCACGAACGATCATTAATTCTGCACTATAATTTTAAATAGAACAACATCCAGTTTCTTTCGCCGCCATAGGAGAATTCCTACAGGAATGGAGAAAAGAAAGACACAGAAACCAATAAGTTTTATATGTCACGTAATATGTCAGTTGTGTATTCTTGTGGTATTGAAATATGTTGAGTACAAACTTCGAGATAACTTTCTCAGATGTAAAATGACACGATACACTGTGCAAAACTGAATTTACCAGGAAATAGGACTGGGAAACTGGGGCTAGGATTTATCCTAAAGACCATATCTGAATCTAAAATTTGTATTAAAGGGATTAGCAGCGATAATGCGAGAGAATCGAAAAAATGTAGAAATGCATTTTTTTAACTTATAAATCAGGGTTAAGTGTGTACAATTCCATATAACTGCTTTAATGTTGAAACAAACCACCAAATAGTAAAAAAAAATGAAGTATTTGAGGATATTTGTCATACTGTCTCCCGCAAATAGACATACAGCAATGGCATCTCAGTACAAAATAACCAAAGATCAATATGTCTGTGTTTGAGGTCAAATTGTATTGATCATGGTACACAATATCACGCTGAAAATCTGTGATATACAGCGGGAAAGGCTTTTTTGATCTAAAGTCGGAATTTTGATACGCACGTATAGAAATTACAGAATCAGATAAAAAGTACTGCCTTGTCTTGAAACTGGGGCTAGGATTTATCCTAAAGACCATATCTGAACCTAAAATTTGTATTAACTAAAACCTATGACCTTCGTTCAGAAAATAGGGAATTCTATTCTGGAGTAAAAAGATTTTGGCATAAAATAGACGAAAGTTTCCATGTACAATACAAAAATTCAGTCTCCGTAAAAATAGGGGAAGTCCCTGTGCACATATAATGACCTGAAATGGGTCCTAGGTGGCACGCGGTCATTAGGGATAGTCTGCTTCTTTCGATGTAAACACAAAATTTATCGGCGAGTGCCGCGCTGTTTAATCCTGAATTTTCACTCCAGAATAGAGGCCTAAAATTTCTCCTTTCGAAGGAATCCTACGGGTATTGAGGTCGAGAGTCATAATAGTATAAAATTATCTTCAATTTGTTTGGGTAGGGACCTGCCTCCGGACCCGAACTTATACCTCCGTATATGCATTTGTACTAAGAACCCAGGGTTGCACTTATGTGAAAACCGTATAAGTCATACGCTGGAATTCCTGAGAGAATTCCCATGTTGGTATAAGCTACCATTCTGGGAAAAGCAAACATTAATAAATCCTTTTCCAACATTTTGAACCATTTTTCCAAAGACTGCAATATTTCAGCAGTACTTTGGAATTTTAGCCTTAGTCAAACATGACAGAAATTTTGTACAAGTTTATCCAAAAATTGTTATAAAAAATCCCAAAAATATTATACAGGCAAGCATTTACAGTAGCTAGACTGCTGCTATAGCAGCATATACTTATCCTGCCTACATGCTGCCTTACCTTGAACAACTTTTTCCAATTTTGGAAAATAAATTCTGATATGATATAACTCTGGACAAACTATGCTCAAATCGGATGTTCTCAGTCCAGCAGTCCCACGGACTCTCCTTTTTTCCCTCAAGACCACAAGGACCCAAGCTATCCCCCAATTGTTGAAAAGCACCCATGACTGGCCCCACCAATCAAAAGAGGGTTATAGAGTGCCTGCAGTATCTAAGTGTTTGATTGGACAATAAGCTTTTTTGGACTTCCCATTTTGGAAGGGAGGGGGGAAATAAAAATCTTATTACAGAGATATTATAAAGTTAAAATGTTACTACAATATGACATAATAAAGTCAATTATATGATTTTATTACATAGTCTGAAAATTTGATGTATTTGAGATTCATAGAAATTAATTAATAATCCCAACAAGGATCTATGGAGGCTGCTAAGGGGTCATTTGTTACATTATATTGTCCCCGTCTTGAACGGGACTATAAAATGGGCTCCGTCCGTATATTCATATGTTTGTGAGAAAAAAATGTTAACCCTGGACATTGGCCATATATTGTTCTAGATGAGCTAGAGTAACCAAATGGGGTTCAGTAGGAAGGGAGGAAGGCCCCTATCGTAGGGTTATAATCAGGAATCCAGTCTAGAATTTGGGGAAGAAGTTTGAAGTGTTTTTCTATAGTTTGAAGGGTGTGAATCAGAATTTTTGGGTCCAACTTGGGGAAATGTGGGGAACTTGTAAAATAAGGGGGGTTTAAACTTTTTACAGGTAATTTGAAATCAAGTCAAATTGGGTTTAATGTACATCAATGTATTTGTCTATTATAAGGATTAAAAAAGTATAGTTTGGCCAGGTTCCGACCTTTAGTTAAACAGGTGACAGCTTATTAAGGTCAAGGTCATTCCTGGGGGTGTGTAAACGTTACCCAGTGCTCCGATTTCGTTGAAATGGTGTCAATTGTTAGTATTGCTTCTTTACAATGTTGGCAGATTTGGTTTAGTATAATTATGTGCAAATTGTAACAGGAAACTACAGGGGTCTATAGGGGTTACCAAAAAATGACCTCAAATTGTAGAGAGCTGTCACCCAAAGAATTGAAATTAATTTTCTGCTTCAGTAGCCCAGGGCAATAATTTGACACCGGTTCAACAAAATTCTGAGCACTGGGATTTTTTTTTTTTTTTTTTTTTTTTGCCCAGAATGACCTTGAAACATATCAGGGCGGTAGACGAGTAACTAAAGGCGGAACCTATACAAAAATATACCTTTTAAATCATCATATACTGAGACAAATACATGGTGACATTTAACACAATTTGCACGATTTCAAATTTACCCCTGTACCAAATTTTACCCCCTTATTTTACAAAGTTCCCCCACATTTCCCAGAGGTTGACCCAAAAATTCTGATTCAAAGCACCCTTCAAACTTATAAATACACTTCAAACCTTCTTCCCAAACTTCTAGAATGATTCTCGTTGTTAACCCTCTACTACTAATTTACTAGCCATGTAGTTCAAATTCCCCTGGGGTCCACCCTGGTTCTGACAGGGTGGTAAATCTGTGAGAAAAATGTTAACCCTGGGAACGATTTGGCAATATCTTTTGGTTCAGATGAGTCTAGAGCAGCCAAACTTGGGTTACTTGTAGGGTCCTCCCCTGGGTCTTCGGGGTGGGGGGAACGAAGATTCATATTGCAAAAAAAGGTAAACATTTTAGCCATATCTTTTTATTTCTAGATGAGGCTAGAGTAGCTAAACTTGGGTATATATAATTGCCTGTAATTGCCTGTCCCGGAATTGTGGGCTGGTGCTGATTGATTTCAGACAATGGGTTGTGTGGGTTTCCTGAGTGTCTGGGAGTTAATGATCAGATGTTGCTGCCTTGTGCCAATGTCAGGTTATGTAGATGTTTTGAATCGCCTGCATTTCTCATTTTCTTCTTTTGTGGGATCTTTCAGCTCATGATCCTTTTGTGAGAACAAACAATTCATCCCCGTCTCCCTGCCAATTCCGCATGCCCTTCCTGAATAGATTTTTCACATCACAAGGCCCGTTTCTTGTGAGTTCTCGGTATCTGCTTGTTTTTGTAAATCCAATTGGTTTTTCTGTCCTTTGGACTGCCACATATGGGGTCTTTTCTGGAGTTGTCATATCTGTAGTGGGGAACTATCAGGGTTGAAGGCTGATTGAGTTTTCCATCCCAAAAATCAAGTTTCGCTTACCTGCCATGATTTCATTATTTTTTTTTATCTACCATGTGTCTGCAATCTTTTACCCTTGAATAAAACATGGGATTACATGGGTACGGACAGGACACAGCAATGACATTAAGAGGAACTGCTAAAATAATCAGAGTTTTTATTTTGGTTGGCTCTAAAAGATATTTACTTCTTGGTTAATCAACCAATAAACCACAATATATGCATGTTAGTTGTTACTAAGATTTCTCCATATCATCTATTTTTTTTTTAAATAAGACACTTCGTTAAATAACTTTGCCCATTTCACTTATTTTTATGCTTTCAAAGAGTCAAATTTTTAGCTTTTTTCTCATTTCAGCCCTGTTTTTTAACCTTTATACCATTTATGCTATGTTTACCTTTTGGTCCGCTCTTGTTTTTAAAACCCCACTCACAGGTCTGTAATGAGCATGGTAACAGAATGGTAACACATTTAAATTTCTGAAATCGCGATTACTAAAATCACTTCAATTTTTAATTACCTTTTTATTTCTTCCATCTTGAAAGTGTCCTCTGTAAAAACAAAACAGAACCAAATACAGTTCCATGGATAGAGTAATTGATGCCATTGTTTTTAACATCCTACAATATATTACTCCATGGGATCAAAGAGAGAAAGTTGCTTGCATAAGGACTTTGGTTACGTATATCGGCGAAGTAACTGATGCCTGCGCATTATATTGTCTAATTATGCCTTCAATACTATGGTTTATGTCAAGTGCAAAGTTGCACATTTGATTGAAAATGAATAAAATGTCATCACAATTTCTTCCTAAATAATCAGTGTTGGACCAGTAGAATTACACATGCAAGCGTTGACTCGAGCAAATAATAGCCGGTTTTGATATCCAGTAAATCCGTCGGTATGCAGATGATAAAGCCTACAAATTACTTTCATTTCAACTGTAAATGAAATAACAATGGCCTGTACTTCCAGATAAAAGATTTCAGGTGCTCATCACCTATTAAGATTGAGCTATTTTTTTTTTTTTTCATACTCAAAGCATCAGATCCTCCGTCCTCTTTCATGAATAATAATCGTAGGCTTCTAACTGTGGGTCAATAACTTTGACCATATATTTCATCATTTTTTGTTTTCCGAAACGGAAACAAGAGATGAACAAAAATCATGAAAGTAATTATTTGGATACTGTACCTAACATCTTGTTCAGCAAACAAAACTTAACTTACGATAACTTGCCGCGTACCCCTTTCTTTTGAATTTACCGTATTGTTAGCATAGTCGCTAGACCCCCGTCTTTGTATTTTTCTAATACCTAGTGGTAATTGAAAGAATGAGGGTTATCGCAATAAGTTATGGATCTTGGTTCTGCACAAAAATGTTAGGTCACTGCTTAACAAGCAACATATCCACCGTGATTTTTGTTCACTTAGTTTCTTTTTTCATAAATTATGAAATATACAGTCAAAATTATTGAACTACAGTAGAACCTCAAAGTTTTAGTTTTTTCTCGCGAACGAGGCCAGCTCAATCAAACTGGATAGACGTTTCCTATAGAAGTCCCGAAAAGTATACAAAAGAGTTGCCATTGATTCCGGTCCTGCGCTAACTGCACAACATCATAAGTGCATGACGGAATCAAAGGCAATGCTTCTTGGCCGTACTGGAGACTTCTATGTGAAACCTCTACCCAAAACTGGGCGGGGAGTTAACCATTCTATAACACCTGACATCTATTCAACTGCATGGACAGTATGGCTCTGCCGTTCCCAACTAAACTAAAGGGGAATCTGAAGAGTTTGGTCCGCTGAATACCAGTGTATTGACTTGTCCAATAATGCCTTATTTTGCTGAGTCATTCAGCATAGTGTCATTGTCCCCTTGATCACTGATATTCAGAAAAGAAATTTGAGATTGCAATTTATTCACTTTCTTAAAATGTGCAACCTTTAACAATTGGCCATAACAATAAATGGTAATTAATAACTTTATTATTATTTATAGTGGAAAATGGTTAACTTCTGCGAAGTATGTAATGCAAAATGAACAATTTTTCCTTTGATCCCATGCAATATCATGAAATATGGTACAATTTTTACATTAGTGCAATTGTGTAATAAATTGACCCATGGATCATTTGTGTGTTAATTATGTTTTCAAACACAATCCCCCCCTGCGGGTTCGTGGTGTAGAATTGGCCCTATGTGTTCCCCTGCCTGTCGTAAAGCGACTAAATGGGGCCCCTGCGGGTTCGGTGTTAAGAATTGGCCAGATGTGTTCCCCTGCATGTCTTAAAAGGCCTAAAAAAGGGCAACTCGTCTGTTATTTGAACAGAGGTTTTATTTAAATGTAGGATTATATTATAAATGTGTGAATGATAATCGACTGGTATTGTTATTATTAGATTTCTTTGTATTACTCTTTAAGTACAGTAGCTTAACAATTATCATGAAAAACAAACAATTATCAATTACATTTGCACATAAATTATATTATTTAAAAACATATTATTTTTTTTTTAATAGTAAATAGTTAGCATTATTAGGGTGTTGTACTGTAGAATTGTTGATAAGTAATTTTAACATCTATCAAGTTGGGCTATGCCCAAGTGTATTGGAGCATTTTAAAATGTACATGTATAGACCATTTTGGTCTGTAAAGGGATCTCATGTTGCATGTTCTGATGTGATGTCGATTATCTGTATGAAGTTGAAGTTTTTGCTTGGTACATGGATGAGTGATGACCTTTCATCGTTCCATGATGTGTATAGTTATAAATTTACAGTATATCTTTTTGAACTTGTTTTTTATTGATGCATGTTTTCCAAGTGTGATCTTTGCAATTAGTTGGTTTATCTTGTTGTTTAGACATGGATAGGTGATGCTCTGGTTCAATCACTGTATGATGTTTATCCTTTTGTAATTGTTAATTGTAATTTGAATTGAATGAGTTTTAATATTGGCGTTGTGTCTTTATATTTAAGGTTAAATGACAATGTCATGACACGTTAATAACACAATTGTGTTGAGTGTCGTTAAATTTTAATACTCACTACTCACTCATTCCAAACCAGATCAAGGGTGTAAACACCTTTTCCTGCAATCTGATTACTCTTTTTTAATTACCTCTTTTTATGTCTTCTTTCTTGGAGTGTCCTCTGTAAAAAGCAAACAATACAATACATTTCCATGTATAGATAATTGATGCATTTGTTTAATTCCCTTACAAATAGATCATGTGAATATGGTACATTTACATTTATGAAATTGTGTACTAAATTGGCCATTATCATTGTGTGTGTTAATTAATGTCAAATTTAAGTCTCCCTTTCAATAGGATTTCCTATCTACATTTGGTTACTGCACATATTTTTACCTGCCTCTTCATGCATCTCCTTTGCCAGCTTCATCAGAGAGAATGGCCTGGAAAGGAGTCAAATGGTCTCATGTGTTGAGCATACCGGCTCTGCGCCGTCGCCTCACTAGGACTTTGCCGAGCTGCAAAAGCCCTGATGATTTTCTCTCTATATATCGCCAGACCTGCACACAGGAAAACATGACTCACATACACAGCAGCTTCCTACTTATTGTGCCTGATAATTTGATCTCTACATTATTCTTTTGGTTGAAAATATTTCATCCCACAGATGCTACACCCATGTACCATTGGTTTTCTTGAACCTTCAATGAAACTGGTCCAAGTGGATTCTTATCCTTTTATAATATTTTTTTTAATTTTTCAGTTATGATTTTAGTGTTTTTTTTTTTGGGGGGGGGGGGGGCATCCTGTATCACTGCATGATTTTTGTCCATCTTATTTATTCTCATAAGAAACTTTCTGAATGCATTTCGTTACCATCCCAGTTACCTTCTCCCATGTCTTGCTGAGTGAAGAACATAGGCGCCAAGAGATGTTCCCATACCTGCCTTTTCCTTCTGTCTAGGACGCAAGCTGGATATGTATAGTCGCCCTTTTTGCACATATTGTCACTTACCACATGCTGGTCACCGACTTCCAGTCCGTAGCATTTTGCGAAATTTTTCTCTTAATCCCGGTCCACCCTCCTCCCATGTCTGTGCTGACGAAAGAAACAAGCTCCCACATGATCTGCCCAGATTGTCACATTCTACAAATGACTGCATTTCTTTGTCTGAGGACGGCCAGCTGGAATATGTATAGTTGTGCAGCACACCCGCACTTGCTAATTTCCGCTTGAAAAAAAAACCAAACAACAACAAAGCATGAATCAGGAGCTCATGTCTTGTGGATAATATATAAATTCTCCAAAAAACATGTTGACTGCAATGTTGTGTGGAAGGTCATAACCACATTGTTTGATGTCCAAATTTACATAATTGGTAAAATGAAAGCACTTTTGACCAAATATTGGAGATATCCACAGGTTATTGTTTATACTTCTTTATCAGTTTAGATGTTACCAATACCAGCAATTTGTTGTAATCTTTCCCCAATATGGGCAATCAGAATTTTTTTTGGAAATATATACAATTTTCAAGTTATGTGCACATATTCCAATCATTGGTTGTGACCAAAACAGAAAGGGACGCTTATCGAAGAGGTGGGGGACATCCCTCGGCTTCCCATCGCCCAGCTTCAAGCCATTTGTGAACTTGAGCTTCTCCACAGTAAACGTTTCATAATTTTTACCACCCTATTCATTCTTTCTTCTTTCCTTCTGGACTTGTGCGACTGGTGACGGCTTTTTTTCCCTTGTACCTGTGTCACCTCTCCACTATCCTCCACAACTTGCTCATAAGTGGTTCCATCCGGCAAGGTGGCTTTCTCAGTAAACTTGTGATAGGTTTATCCCAAAAATATTCTACATTGTATGGCTGGTTTGAGCTTCTGCTGAGCCGATGATTACCTAGCTCGGCTCTGAGGTGGCATTTGGCTGCTGTATTGTTTATGCCTTCTCTTTTCTCTTTCCTTTAGGAATGCCCCTAGGCTGCCAGGCATTTGTTGACTGGTCTATTGCAGAACCTCTGCTTCCTACTTGAGTGAGTAGAATGTATACAATCCTCTGTTTTTCACCGTCAGCCACTAGAATCACAGGTATTTGCCTCTTTCTTGCACCTGCTTGGTAGGTTCTCCTTCATAGGACGTCAGTTCTATGATGATCACTGTCGTTGTTTTGGTGGAAAATGGTGAACCTGGTCTCTTAGCTGTTTCAGTGATTTCTTTAGGGAACACTCATTTGTTTTGTGTTCCTCATCCATCAGGAAATCACTCATATATGGCCTTCTTTCAAGATGTTGGTTGGCTCTGTCTTAGGCATGGTAAAGACTGGATGCGATAGGTTGTACATCAGCTGTGTGAAAGGTTATTGTAGTAGAATGGAGTTCAGATTCTCCTTTGCGATGTTTTTTTCCTGATTTGCCTCAACGACGTACGGTGCCAGACCTGTAGGGATTGCTTTCAGTGTTGGTCATGGCGCCATTGTATCTTCCAGCTTTGTAATGAGTACTACACTCATTTGAGGATGTGGAACAGTGTAACATTGACGTGATGACATAATTGGCAGATTCCAAGATTGGTCTTGCCCCACAAGCTTCATATTGGCAGGGGGATAATTTGATCATGAATGTGTTGATGTGGAAAGACAGCGGCTCTGGCGTCCTTGACATACAAAAGTTTCTTTCTTCTGTTCTCCCGGTGTTTCGACCTGCATGACAGACTCCCAAATTCAACCACTGCCCTTTTTTTGCACATCCGTAAAGGTAAAGGTAGACCAACATGACTTCCTCGTTTACATCTTTTATTAGTCCGGTGCGGCATTTCCTTTGTTCTTGATGACTCATGTCTTTGATCAGCTTTTGTTCTTATGTTTTTTGTACCCGACCGGCTCTATCCATCTGACCTCTAGCCATTTTCATTACACACACTATAGATGCTGTTCTAATGCCTTTTCCCCCATGTGAATACCGACTAACATGCCTCGCGCTCATTCACTAATTCATCAGCTTGTTCTAAATATCTAAATATCCAGTACTCTCTCTCTTGCATTTTCAGCGGCTGGTGGCGATAGCATGTATAGTTTTGAAAGTTATAAAGGGTTTTATCTCAAAATGATAAGTTCTACTCAAATTTCCAGACAAAACAACAGGCGAGCCCCCCACTTCAAGACGCATGGCTATATCTATCTAATTTCTATATTGTTGAATTGATGAATTTTCCAAAGAAATATTTGTTTTAACACTTTATTGTGGGCCAAAGCCTAGACAGTTGTGAGTCTTGACTTTTCTTGCTAAAAATAGCCTTCTTGTAGTATTAGTAGTAGTTGTACCATACAGAACTCTGTACATTTCCTTACATTTCCAGGAATTATAGTTTTAATTTGTGGACCTCACAACATCTCCTTGGGGTTGAATGCTGGGGTTAGTCCTTTCAACATAGCCTCTCTACAAAGTTGTAGCAGAATAGGCGGTGACCCGCCTTTTCCTTAGATATTATTATAATAGGCCTGGAGGCATGAAACCTATTCAATTATCTTCTCCTACATCTGTTTTCCTCTTACAAAGACCTGTCCCTAAATGCTTCATCCTCTGCATTACCTCCTCCCATTTGCTTCTTATCATGCCATGTCTTAGTCATTCTCAGTCTCCACGGCGGTATTAGCTGTAAAAGTGGTATCCTCTTACTTTCAGTTGTGGGCCCATAACCTGGGATATGGCTTTCAGTTCGTCGTCAGGGTTTTTAACTTTCTCCAACATGATATCTAGCTCGAGCCGTGGCATCAGGTTGTCCAATAATCATAAGACACCGTGCAGTGTTCTCTAACTAGATAAGCTCCCAATAGCAGTGTTGCAGTGATTGCTTTTTTGACCGTACCGGGAACCAATCTTCTGGCGTACATTGTTTTTCACACCACACCGCGGTAAAAAATGCCTGCGCCGTTGCTGTGTTGCTGCTAAGGGTCATTGTTGAGTGGTTTCGCTTCCGGCTATAGTTTTAATTTGCGGACCTCACATCAATGCTAGGGTTAGTCTTCAACATATAGCTCTCGACAAAGTTGTAACAGAATAGGCGTGACACGACAAGTTCATTAGAAAATTAGTTATAATAGGCATGGAGGCATGAAGCCTTTCATTATCGTCTCCTACTCCGTTTTTACTCGTACAAAGACCAATCCATAATATGCTGTCATCTTCTGACTTTTCAACCTCCTCCCATTTGCTACGTATCATGCATGTCATAGTCGTTCTCAAGTCTCCACGTTCTGTATTTTTGGTGGCTATAAAAGCTGGGATTTCCATGATTTTCAGTTGTGGAACGCTCACATGAAACATCACAATACAGCAAGGGGCCTTACCTTTTCACCGCCTTGTGGAGCTGGCTTTTCTCATGGCCTGCATTTTCTCACTTTGCCAGGGTTGTTAACTTTCTCCAAACAAGCATTATTTTTGGATATTGCAAGGGCCTCGATAAAAGGGCAATCCAGTATTCGGGGGCGTACTACACTCAATTACTCTTGCCATCTGTGGGTGGCTTCTTTTGTTAAAATACTAGCTTCTTATGTTAAAATATCCCGGCTAGTATTGCATTTCAGCAGCAGGTAGGTGGCGATAGCATGCTTGTTAAGTTACAAGGTTTAATCTCAAAATGATGGTGATACTCAAAATTTGCTGACGAAACGCAAACAGGCGGCCCCCACTTCAAGATTGCATGGCTTAATTATCTATCTGAATTTATATTGTTGATTGAGGAATTTTCAAAGATATTAATGTTAAAATATGATTGTGGGCAAAGCCAAGAAAGTTGTTGTGTAATTGACCTTATTTCTCTTGCATAAATATAGCATATTAGTAGTAGTACCACACAGAACCTTGTAAATTTCCTGAATTTCCAAGAATTATGTGTTAATTCTGGGACCTAGCACAATCTCCCTTTGGTGTAAGGAATGGGTTAGTCTTCAACATAGCCTCTCGACAAAGTTGTAGCAGAATAGGCAGTGACCCGCACTTTCCTTAGAATATTATTACAATGGGGCTGGAGGCATGAAACCTATTCATTATCGTCTCCAAACATTCCTAGAAAGACCGTCTATAAATTCTTCATCTTGTTCACCTCTTCCATTGGTCCATTATCATGCATGTTCATAGTCGTTCTAAAGTCTCAAATTCGGTAGTGGCTATAAAAGCTTGGCTTTCTTTGATTTTCAGTTGTGGCTCTCACATGAACATCCAATCAAATCGCTTACCTTTTCAAGCCTTGGAGCTGGCTTTACGTTTTCTCATGGCCTGCATTTTCTCACTTGCCAGGTTGTTAAACGTTCTCGAAACAGCATTGTCTTTGGATACATTGTAGGGGTATAAAAGGCAATCGTATTCCGTGTGCATACTTACATTCAGTACTCTTGCCCATACCCATGTTAAAATATCCCACTACTACTGCATTTCAGCAGCGGCGAGGGCAATAGCAAATGTATATTGTTGGAAGTTTAAAAGGTTCTTAAGCTCAAAATTATGCCTGATACTCCCAATTTTGCTGACGAACACAACAGGCTCCACTTGAAGATGCATGCATGGCCTTATATTATCTATCTTAAATTCTGTATTGTATTGAATTTTCCAAAGAATAATTTTTAAAAAAAAAATAATGAATTGTTGTGGCAAAGCCTAGAAAGTTGTTGTGTCAATTGATAAAAAAATAGCCTTTCTGGTATAGTACTACACACCAATGCCAGTAGTCTTACCTTTTCAAGCCTTGAGCTGGCTTTAAGTTTTCTCATTGCCTGCATTTTCCACTTTGCTGGTTGTTAAAATTTCTCGCTCCAACAAGATTCTTTTTGGACACTGCAAGGCGCGTAAAGCAATTACAGTATGCGGTGCGTGTACTACACTCCAGTACTCATGCCATCCGTGGGTTGACTTCTTTGTTAAAAAATCCCACTAGTACTGCATTTGAGCGAAGGCAGGGGGGATAGAAAAACGTTTTACAACACAAATTTTGAAAAACACTGGTGTCATAAGGGAATCAGATGCTATGGATGCTTTTAAAGGAAGTCAACCATTAAGATGATGATGTTTGCTGCCTAATTCCTAAAACCGATCCTTATAGAGCCGTCAGGAGAATGCGGTGGGTGTTGGGGAAGGAGAAAGTGTTGGGAGAGTTGAATTGTGGTGTTAGGGAGGGGGGAGATAAGCCATTGGGGGGGAGGGGAGAGGGCATTGGGAGGGAAGAGGGGAATTGCGAAAGGGAAAAACAAACTTGGCAATAGAATTTTGTAAATCATTTTCCCCAAAAGTTATGGAAAATTAAAAATTAAGATTCAAATCAGTTCAAATTAACATCGGGGATTTAATTGTGCCAAACCGGACACTGCACTCCAAATTGTGGAAACTAAATCAAACATAAACCTGAGGGGACAGTATTTTGATAGAGTATGAATTGCTTGGTTTTTTGATACATAATTGGATCTTCTGTTCAGAGGGCTTGTTGTCCTGGTGAATGTGTGAAAAGTTTTGAGATGTTTGCTGTATCAACGCCCGCCAGTGATACTACACATCACAGAATTGGACATGTCTCCTACAATAGGAGACGAGCATAAATTAATTTGTTAGAAAAAAGATCAAAATGATAATAAACATATTCATTTGTCAGTAATAGATATATATATATATATATTATATATTATAATATATATAATTTTAAAATTTTAATATCATATATATATATATATATAAGATATTAAAATAAGTTCAGTGCAGACACATGGAAGTAAAGATAACAACAATTCAATTACAAACACCAGGGGATTAAAAACACGTGACCGGTTCTGATTCATCAGAGTGTATGAACATTTGCATCTAATCTATGGCGATATGCACAAAGCGTTTTACAATGCGAGCGCTTTGGATATACGCCAATTTATGCAACAATACGCCGCTATATTATACGCAATGGTCATTTCACCCTACAATGTCCAACTTCGCTGGACATTGTATTGTACTAGAACTTAGTACAAGTTCAGTCTTAACTTAAAAATTTGGGGGTAATCAGCGATCGATTTTGGGCCAAAGTTGGTTAAAAATATCCAAAATTTTGATATTTGCCCCCCCCCCCCAGAATTTCACTTTGCCCCCCCCCCCCAAATTTCACTTTGCCCCCCCCCCCCCCCCCCCCCCCCAAAAAGAGTCTGGTGCCTCCACGGCCTTTATTTATTAGGCATTATACAATTCAAATATATATATATATAGATATAAAAGTACATACAGTTAATAACAATTTAGTAATATCTCTTGAAAAGGATTGTTGATTTTCCTTTAATATTTCATAAGACTTTCTAAGATATCTTTGATTTTCATCCAATTCCTTTTCTTTACCAAATATCTTTCAATAACTCTATTTGTTTCTCATTACTAGTCATATCTATTAAAAATTAATTCCATAACAACTTCTTTCTGTCCAGGTCTGTAGGTCTGCTATTCATCTGCATCTGGAACATAATCAATGACAGAGGCAACCTCATTGGTGTTGAACTTATATCTGTACTCATAGTTTTTGAGAGCATGAATGAGTGTATTGGTCATTTCCATAGTGCCTTCTTGATGGGTGTGGTTGGTACCATATTGAGCATAAACTGCGCAAGCATGTGTTCAGCATCTTCCTATCAGGCCATCTCTACACCATCATCATTCAGTATGGATTCAACGATACTTGAGCATTCCATGAGGGCATTCACTGCCTTGTCTACCATTCTCTGGTTCAAGTGCTCGTTCATCATTTTATTGACGACTGGATGATAACCAAAGATGGCCGGGTGAAGATTGCCTACATTACTCAGACTTGGCACGTGATCTGGGAAGAATTGATGGCACCGGTTAAGGATAGCTTGCCTATCCGCACCTAATGAATACTGATGTCTTTTGTCAAGTTGGAATTGGACAAGTGCACTATGGGAATGCCAAATATGGTTTGTCTTTGTTTATGTTTGCACAGGACTTGGACTGTGGTTCCCTCGTAGATAGTTTTCACCATGTCTATGTTATCATCATCGATCTTAGACTCATTGAATAAAGCCCAACGGCAGTTCACACACCCTTCGTATCTAAACCGATCATCATCGGCATCCTTGCTACAGTTGTAGTGGAAGGGTATGGCCTGCTGGGGGGCTTTGAACAACCAGGCCGCAGTCTTTCCATGACTGGATGCGCTTGTGAACAAGCATGTTTTTCTTTGCATCTTTCTGTGTACGGTTGAACATTAGTTCTGAGATCTAGAACGTGTTTGGGAGTGAGTGTAAGGCCTTTTTACAATAGACATTGCAGGGGGGGCCGCCCAGCTAAGCGTCGTTTTGGGCGTTCCCAAGGTAGGCAGTAATTCACAAAAACTTGACCAATTCTAAGTCCCGTTAGATTTGAAGAATCAACTCCAGTGGTAGTATTTTTTTTGGTATGATACGTTTACAAACGGGATCCATTTTGAACGAGGCTTGCTTGACCTCATGTTCATTCGCAGGGTCATCGCTATTTTTAGCTGCGGACGGGGCTGCGGACCATGTACCAGGTAGCCTATGCACGGGCCTATGCACCACCGTGGAATGATTCGTTGACTTGCATGTAGGCAATCCTCTCATGTCCGGTCTTTAAAAAAAGATTTGATGATAGGTTTGCAGCACAATTATGCACCACCGACTAAAGCAAGGCAATTTAGATCGGCCTCGGCTCCGTACGGGAATTCCCACTGGCCACTCACTGATCTATTTTCGGTCACTGTTCAGGCTGTCCCAAGAACTCGTTCGGCAGTTTTGTGCTATGAATGAAGCTTGGCCGCCACCGCCTGAGACATTGAAGGCCTCAATGCTGTCATTATTGACATGTAGGATCCATAGATAGTCTTGCTTGCTCCAAGACCATACAAGTTCTTGAATCTGTCTGAGTATTCTTTTCAACATTATTTGTTGACAAGAGGTGTTATGCGCCATCAAGGCACTGGTTTGAAGAAGTGGTTTTCCAAGTCCTTGTAGCGATTAGTGACTAGGAATTGTAGGACGCTGATCCTGTACTGATCATTTCCTGCATGTTCTAGAGCGGGCAAGACAACCTTGGAGATCATAGTGATCTCTTTGAGACCAAAATCTATGATGGAAGACTTGAGTACATTGATGTAGTCTTCATTTGTATAGGCTTTCTTTGAAGCCTTATTTGCGCACGCTCTTTTGTTTCTGCTTGTACAGGTATGATTAACTCCTCAGCATGTATATGATCTACACCAAGCACTTTCATAGGCTTTCTTTGTACGTTGTCTTTGGTTAACCACACTGTAGGGGGATTAATCCATACGTTGAGAGCCTGGATATTTGTAGGTTTCAACTGCCAGGGTACACCAGTGCAGCTGCAGGGTACTTCAATGTTTTACCAGTAATAATTACAACTTCTGTGTCATC
>JAMKCH010082917.1:0-12160 GCA_023653785.1 Ophioderma brevispina
CCCTCAAATAAACGCCCCCACGTTTTGATTGCCGAAAGTCGGTCTGGTGAATGAAAAACTAACCAAATTTGTCACAACCAACAAGTAAACTGCCCTAAAGTACACACAGATAGATACCTTTTAGTGTAGATTTGCACAAAACGGCATCTTTTATGCCAATATTTTGCAAGAATACATATAAGCTAGTACTTAGCTGGAAAAATATCAGCGATTCGTATGTGTGCGCGGCCATATATTAGAAAGGACAAGCATGATTTTTTGATTTCCTATTTTCTGAAGAGCACCGGACATTGCCATATAGGCTGAGCTGCAATTGTACTAGTAGGGGTAATTCTATATTTTGTAATATGTTTGAAGTTGCAAAAATACCGAAGATGAATTGCCGAATTCCCCTAAAAATATGGATTAAAGAGGAGAGCAATTATATTAAATATTATAACCTTGAATTGATAAAACAGCGCAGTAATAGACTACTATTTGACCCAAGGACATAAATAATGACCCGCTATACCTTTGACCTGGTCGTGGCTAATTACATCGTTAATCGTGTTGTTGATGGGAAGCTCTTTGTAAAACAATAGTAATTCAGGTCGTCCAGCCAATCAAAATGGTAGTTTCACAGCGTTTCGGCGGCAGTATTTCTCGGTGGATCACATGGTGCTAGGTACCATTGTGCAACTATGGAAATGCACATTTAAGAGTAAAATTAGTGGTAGTAAAGGAAAGAATCAGCAAGAAAACAATGTTTTAAAAGAGGGAATATATACAGCTCAAATGCTGAATTGGATTGGTAATGTGCGGTCCTAGTGTGATAGCTGATTTTGCAACTGCATGATCGCTGGAGTTGTCGGACAAGAGGACTAAAAAACATCCGGGGAGACAGGGTAAGGTAACAACGAATCATCCCGAGAATCATACATTATTTGGCACAGCGGTCGGGCGTCATATTTGCGAGAAAAAGGTTGAATGTTTTGAAACTACAAAACAAATACAGACCTCAAATATGGATTTGTGATTACTGAAAGAGGCGTGCTGCCGACTTGTTTTTTAATGTAAATTATAATGGAACCAAATGACCTCATAATAAACGCCCCCCCCTTTTGAAAAAGGCAACGCCCCGGGGCGTTTATTAGAGGTCATTTAATAATGAGACATAATCAAGCATTAAACAGGGTTACCATGTCTGCTGGCATAGTTAATTTTGAGTTGTAGATCCGACCAATAAATATTGAACCAGGCAAAGGACAAGACACCCACCCGCATGACACAATACTTTGTAATGAATTATGATGTTCAAATAGTAGGGTGATCTACGATTGCTCTGTAAAACGATTTTTACCTGGGACAAAGGAAGCGTTTATTTTTTGGTTAAATCACAAGATGACATGGTAGTGCACATGGCATTGGAATCATCGCACTTCCTTTGCACTTTTCAAAAAAGCTGCCTATTTGAGTTTGGCCTCAATCCCCATGCAATTCGTTCTACACAACTGCTTCCTATCAAGTTAGCATTTCAATTATGTAATAAATAACAAATTGCACGATTCCTTTAGCTATGTTCATGATCATGGTTGTGGTTAAAGCTGCTTTTTGACCAACCCCCAGTATCAAATAACCAGTTCCTCTTAGCAAGTTAGCAAGATCCTCAAAGTACTACCAAACAAATACTGCGTACTCCCCTCAGCCCAAACTCACGACCATGTTTCGTGACAAAGCTGACCTTCCGTTACAGCAGAGGTGTCTTTTTTCCACAAAATCAGAATGTTCACCTTCCTTGTCATATTTTATCCCAATCCTTTCCCAAATTTAACATTGGTTCCAATATCGAAAGCATCAATTTCTCCACAAATATGACCATAGGAGACAAAACTTATTACAAGAACAGAATTTCGTCAAGAAATCCGAGAATTGATTTCTCGCAAAGATTTCTTGTAAACTGATTTGCGTGAATTAAAGTTGATTCTCGTAAACTTCAGAAATTAATACATAGCAAATTAGTGATTCCCGGCAAAATTTTGTTTTTGGGAATCACGACTGATTCTCCACACACAGCGGACGAAATTCTACCCGATTCCCCTTTGCTCAGGCGACAAAGAATTAGATAGACAACCCTTTGCCTTACCAGGCCAATGCTAAGTTCCTTGTATACAACACCACCTCAGAAACTATCAAGCAATATGCATGATAACTTGCACATTTTCTTCAAGTTCAGTAAACTTGTGATTGTCATTAGTCACATCATTTGCTCAAATGGTTGTCGTATATGATGGTTTTAGATAAAATTTGCATTTTCAAGTAATTGTAAATTAATATCAATTACAGGGCAATACCACTCACATCCTGTATTGAGTCATGTATAGAGGGGATTCTAATTTCTAACAGGCCCCCAATTCCTGTACCACAAGACCCCCCCCTACCCTCATCATGGCTTCGGAAAGATTATGTTAAAATGGACAGACAGGTGCATCTTTTTCAGGATATCAAAGATCTAGCTGAACAGGCAAGGCAAAACTATATGTCGTTTTCGTGATAGGGTATTGCCTTCCATTTTATGTCCTCTTATGTTTAGGGTACGGTTGATGGAGGTCTGAAGGTGGCTTATGGCTAGGATTGGACATGGTTTAATATATATTTGCCAAAGGGTCATCTCTATCATCATCTCTTTCCAACATGGTTTGTTTCGGCCCCCCACAAACTTTTACTTGCCCCTATAGGGGCCCCACCCCACCCCTACACCCCAGCCAGAATAAAAATGAATTGGCAAAAATCAGCTGATTTTTAGGCTAAAATCACAATTGTGGAAAAACCTATAAGGTTTGACCAAAATTTGTTAAAATCTCAAAATGTCTTATCCCCCACACCACTTTTCTGCCAAAAAAATTCACTTTTGTCCTCGGCACCCCCACCAGAAAAAAGGCTGCCCCACATATGTTTTAACATGCAAGTGGTGAATGTGGACAAAAGTGCACATATTCAATGGTTTCAATAGGCCATTGAGTCCAAATTAACCACTACAAGTACAGACGCATGGTGCACATAATATATAATAACTACATTGGCTTTTATAAAGCGCCATTTCATCTAGATTACAGCGTGATTGCCTCTTATTATTACGTGCCATCGAGGAAAGGGTCACAAGCGCAGCCCCTACAGCACTTAGATTGTAATATTTCCCCCTAACAAGCTACCCGAATATCGATTGGGTCAACGAAGCAAGCCGAGGTTAAGTGCCGGGCCAAGTGACACAAACACATTGGCCGCAGCGGGGCTCAAACCACAACCTTCAGCTTCCAGCGTCGGCCGTCAATCCACTGGACCACATGTGCCCTACATACATTTCCTTGGCATACTGATAAACAAACACTACAACATGTTGTAATAACAATTTGAAGGTTTTAATTATACACTAGCAAGTCCTGCTGGAAAGAAATATCCAAATGATCAAGTCTTAAACGTACAATACCGTCCCTTAAAGGTGCAACTGCAAACAAGAGATTTCACATACAGGTGTCCTAAAAAAAAATCGAAGTGATGATTTTGCTCCGATGTGAAAGCTTTCCATCCAAAAAATAACCCATCTGGAAAAGGATTTAAGCTGCGAAATGTTATTTGGTTTACAAAATGTGAAATTTCTAATTTTGTATAGGAGTAATACAAAATTCAGCGTTTTATAGTGAAAGATAAGCAACTGAATCACCTTTTTCTGTCTTAAAAGGGATTAGCAGCGATTTGCTTTAAAAAAATCCGAAAACATCGAAAAAAATACATCAAAATTATTTATGTTACATTCTTGTTTATGCTGGATATGGAACCATAATCTGCAGTGGTTGGCTTGGAATCATGATTAAAGACAAAAAAAAAAATGGCATACTTTTATCTGATTCTGTACTTTCTATATGTGCGTATCAAAATTCGACTTGAGAGCAAAAAAAGCCTTCCGGTGAATATCTCAGATTTTCAGCGTGGATATTGTTGCCACCATGATCAATACAGTTTGACCCAAACACAAACATTATGGACCTTGTTATTATGTATGGTGTAAACCGCAATCAGATAGTGTAGATTTGGATGACGGCGTTCGCTTGGAGTTCTTTGCGGAAGACGGTATGACCCCCGGGGGGGGGGGGTACCAAGTGTGGTGTGGGTAGGGACGTTGCTCCGCGAGTTCGGAAGTAGGACCCCTATCTATACCAAGTTTTGCCAAACGAGGGACCCCTAGCTTACCAGAGATGCAAATTTTTTTGACCAAATTTAACACAAATGGCCAATTTTCCTCAAAAAAATTTGGCAATGTAAGCAAATTGATATTTGGCTTCAGAGTTTAAGAAATTGGACTAAATTTTCCAAAAACTTTGCTTAGAAAAATTTTGGCTTCCGATTAAAGAAAATGTGACTAATTTTCCAACAAATTTTGCGAACATTTTGTGAAAAAACGACACATTGCTATACCAAAATTGGCATGACAACAGGCGCAACTCGTCTGTACGCGACTGAGTAAAATATGTCCAGACGAATGTCGCGCATCAATAAATGTGATAAATGCAACTACAACCCACCCCCTCCCCAACCACCCCGCAACACCCCCACCCTATCCCCAAACACCCAGCAACACCCCACCCCACCCCAAACCCTGGCACACCCACCCCTCACCAACACCCCGCAACACCCCCCCCAACACCCCACAACCTCCCCAAACCCCACCCCATCCCAACACTCTGAACACCCACCCCACCCCTCTTAAACACCCCTCAAAACCCAACCCCCCCGCAACCCACCCCACCCAACCCCAATACCCGTAATCGCCTCCCCCTCCCCAACACCCCGCAACACGCCCCCCAACTACCCTCCACAACAGCCCGCAACACCCACTACCACCTCCCCAACACCCTCACCATCCCCAACACTCCCCCCCTACCCCACCACTTTTACCCCCCCCAGAACCATGCACACCCCCTACCTAACACCATTGCAACACCCCACCCCCCTTCCCCACCCCACTGCAACACAACACCCCCGTGCCCCCCCCCCAAAACCTGCACACCCCACCCCCTCCCCACACCCCGCAATACCAAACCCCCTACCAAACACCCCACCCCGCACTAGGCATAGTATTCTCACTGTAGCGAAGGAACTGTTGCCTCTCCGACGTACCGTTTCAGAGATACAGCAATTAGCATATTAAATTAGCTCCTTTGCATAACTAAGCCGCTGGCCGCATATGCACCTACTTTAAAATGGCCAAGAAGATGTAACCCATAATAGGGTTTCATTCAGGCAGGAATTTTGAGTATCCACTGTCGTGTCAAAAATATAGCAATACGTGATTTTTGCATTTTACTAATTAGCTCATTTTGCATACTCAATTTGCCCCCCCAAATACGGCCCAAAAATCTAATCAGGTCGAGAACTCTTCCGCCCGCTTCACTTCCACCAAGGTACATCAGATTGCCTACGGAACTCCAGAAAACTTGTACACAGGCCTTGCAGGGAAATTTGCATTAAATTATGACAATGAGAACTAATAGCATATTTCTCCCAAAATCAACTCAGGTTGAGAACTCAACAACAAACGCTTCTTTACACCAAGTTTCATCATTGTTGGCCCTTACGAATCCAGATAAATTGTTATACAAACATGGGTAACATTTTTATCACGACGGTACGAACGGACGGACGGACGACGAACAGACGCTGCTCATTTTCGGTCGGCGGGACAGGGAAAAAAGGGGGTCATTGCTATACCAGAAGGCGAAAATGAGACCGATGTCGGGGACGTCCCTGTATGAGTCATTGTGTGAGTACCCCCCTGGGGTATGACAAACTTCCTTCAAAACTCATTCTTCACTATTTGGGTTGCTTCTACATTAAACAGTTATATGAAAATTTACACACTGGATCCCTGATTTATAAGTTAAAAAATGAATAAATTCACATTTGATCCAATTCTCTCGCATGATCGAACTTGCAATCCCGTTAGACATTTCTGTAGCCCAAATACAAGGCAAGAAATCGATTGAGTGTCTAATCTATCTGAACTTACTATTATGACACAAAAATACTTGTTACACCTGTAGTGTCAAATGATATCACCCGTAAGCCAGCAGTTTATTTATGAGAAATAGAGCTAACAAACTCGGTGAACATTACACAAAATTACCTCCAAAACTCACCAACTAGATGTACATGTATAAGTTGCCCCTTGAAGATCAGCCTGATTTAAACCCACAATTGAAATGGTGTTGTCTTTTAGTGTATATCAACGAAGTCAATCTGAAATCCAAATTCTTGCACCTTGAGCAAAAACATAAACAAGCCAAGCCAGAACAGAGTAGCAGACAAAATTAAAAACATTGGGATACTTATAAAACATGTCAAACCATGTGTCAGGAATCAATGTACTCCAAGTCACATTCGGGGGAAAACAGCCGGTTTAACCATCCATACTACAAATCGGCTTTCAACCACACACATCGATGCACAAATTAGAATCTGCTCAAACACGTCTCGCTCCTAAACAGGAGTACGAGCTCTCATGTCTTGCTGCCCTGCCTGCATCTCCAAGATAACCAACGTGCGCCCTGAGGGACGCTTTAGAAATGTCACACTGCAGTTTGTTTCCCAAATGGTACTTGGAAATATATTTTGTGAATGAAACACTTACTGCATTTAAGTAGCTACTGGGAAAAAAACGCACCATTCTAATCTGCCAAGTATGATTAACGTTTGTCAGATTAATTAGGATGGCATGCTTGGCCAGTTCCACTTCTTTAACGGCTCAGTGCAAATGTCTTTTATTTGTTATAAAATCTAATTTAAGGAGAGTGATGTCATCTAGAGTAATGCATCCTTTGTTACATATTAAGCGTGAGAAGTCACGAGCTATCCCTGAGATTGATGTGTAACATCACAGTGATCTTAAGGGACAGTTCTTAGCAGTTCTTACTTTTGGCTGGGCACATCAGCATAAAGTTTGATGGACTGCTATAAATGAAGGTTCGTGAATCTGAAGAAAGAAATTCAGGGTATTAAACTATACAGTATCTGTTCTCTGAAAAAATTGAAATGATGTTTGATAAATGTAAGCTAACAATACAGGAGGATAACGTGTTTGTCTTTCTGGTTTTGTGTCTTTTTGTTGTTAAAAAAAAAAAGGAATTATGCGGTCTGTAATAAGATGACCCCCACCAATGTGGTTTAATAACATTATTGAAAAAAAAAATGCAAATGATGCTCATAATATTACTTAACCGTCTAACAATGGCTGGTTCTCGAACCACAAGGTCCCCCCGCCGTCGCGATAGTAAATAATGGAGGGATGAAATATAAATTTTAAGATACAAGGGAGAATTGTGATTGGCAAATAGTGGTTCTCAAACCACTGAGACTGTTGCCATAGCAGTTGCAATTTGACGGTATACAATGTGACACATGACCATACACAACTATTTGTAGTTATTATTGACCTTAATGACCCTACTTGACCTTGAAATGAACCTTTACAATTTCGGTTTAGAAAGTTGACCACATCCACAAAAGTTTCATGACCTACCCACATGTTGAGTAGTGACCTTGAATATCCCCACGACCTTGAAATGACCTTCAAAATTTTCAGCAATGAATGCGTTTACTTACACCTATCAGTTTAATGACCATAATACCATGTGTATGGATTTGACCTGGCTGACCCCACATGACCTTGAATGACCATCAAAAATTTGGCACTTGACTGTTGACCCACCCACCAAGTTTCATCATCCTACCACCGACTTAGTGGTTTGACCTGGAATGACCGACATGACCTTGAAATGACCTTCAAATTTTTCGGCATCGAATGTTGACCACAGCCACCACGTTTCATCATCATACCACATGACAAGGGCTATAGAAATAATTCCATTGACCTTGAAGGGACACCACATGACCTTTAAACGACCTTCAAATTTTTCAGCACGGACTGTTGACCACAACCACCATGTTTCATCATCCTACCACATTTGATAAGGGTTATAGCCATATTATCCCATTTGACCGGGAATGACCCAGACATGACTTTAATTGACTTCAATGTTCGGCACTGAATGTTGACCAAACCCACCAAGTTCATCTCCTACACAATTGACAGGGCTGGATAGCAATTTTTCATTTTGACCGCATTTTGACCTTTGACCCTGCCACATTGCCCACTAGACCTCCTCCACCGTCTACTTGGGTGACATCTATGGTGCGAAGATTGGCACCCATACTTGGTAGATCAAAAAGATATCGTGTTTACAAGGCTTATATCTCTATTTTTGACCACCAAATTTGACCCTATTTTTGACCATATTTGACCTTGACCAATGCCAACATGACCTCCTCCGAACTCATTCACCGTCTACTTGGGTGACTCTACGGTCGGCGATGGACACCTATTACTTGCTTAGATCAAAGATATGTTATGTTTTAACACATGATTAAAAATATTTTTAAAAAAATATTTTTGACCAAATTTGACCCTATTTTGACCATATTGACCTTTGACCTATGTCACATGACCCACTTTAAATCCAAGCCAACGCCTATTGAGATTGCATCTATGTTGCGAAGATGGAAACCCACACTTGCTTAGTCCAGAGATATTGCTTGGGACGCACACACGCACACACACACACACACGCACACACCAAAAACAAACGGGAGACGCAGGGAATTTCTATAGTCCCCCTTTGCCCAACTAAAAGTTGGCGGGACCAAAAAAGTATACACAGCACATGATCTTGTCATGTTTCTATCACTGTACCAGTTAGAAAAGTCATTGACTGATCCGTTTAGTCTGTAGAGTAGTTTAATAGTGGTAGGCTGGTATGTACAAATACAGCCGTCGTGTTTTTTTCTGTTTTAAAAGCCAAAATTCCACTTTGATTCTGTCTTTTGGGTGTAAAACTTATTGGAAAAATATTTGAATTTTTTCAAGAACGTTTTTCGGGTTGTTCAATCCAAGATGGCCTGCCAAAAATACACCAAAATTCCATTATTACTTGGTATTCCTGACGCATATTGAGGTCCAAATGACGACACAATACCCATCTTTCAATACCAAAGAGTTCCTAAATCCAATATAGCAGGCACATTAAACAAATTAAAAAACTTACCGTGTACTGGAGCCAAGATGGCGTCCAAAATGGCCGCAAAAAGAATGTTATGAATATAAACGCAAAGGATTCAGATTCATGGTTGTATGTATATCTTGTGGTTATTAGGTACCCACATATGACATTTTTTTGTTTAACAACCTTCAAATCCAAGATGGCGGCCAATATGGCCGGCGAAAGCGCTGTTAACAGCTAAAAACTGGTAATTTATTACCTAAATTATCAAACTTATTGGGCAGTAACATTGTATTTACTACTTGAAGACAGAAGAAACAAAAATTCCACCGATTTTGGTTTGACTTACATGCTTTGAATCCAAGATGGCGGCCACCGTAAGTATACTGCTAATAGTATAAAATCTAAAATGATTTTCACATAGAATCCATGTCAGCATCCATTTTATAACAAAATAAACATTCGTTGCATCATTTGGACCCAAAGGAACTCATATTTACCATTTATGTTTAAAAAAAAAACAACTTCAAAATTAAGATGGCACTTAATTTGGCTGCTGCTATAAGCATTAGCAAAAAGCATTAGCTTAAAATGGCGGACTTTTCATACCTACATTATGTTATACGCATTCGGAAATTTGATATAAATACAAATGAGCAACTAGAGATACACTCTTGACACAAGGAAACTCCTTCTACCATTAAATTTTCACTAATATGAAGGAAAAAAGCAAGATACCAGCAATTTAAAATTTAATTTTTTGTTATACATTGAAAAATTTTGATAAAAACGAGAATAAACTCCAATATACACACCCCCACTGCCCAAAGTATTGCAACATGCAGAAAAAAACAATTTTTACTTTGTGGAAAATGGTTTTTAAATTGACAAGGAGTTATCTCGCTACACAAACGTAAATTATGTCAAAGTATGATTCTTAAACCGGTGCTGTTTCCCCAGAATCAAATAGCCGCGAAAACGTATAAATTGGTTGTCATGTTCCCTAAATATGGCGGGTTAAAGGAGCTGGCTAATGATAAATTGCCTGATTGTACTCCAGAAGGAATACGGGCACAGGAACGTCACAAAATGCTGCAAAATAGTCGCTAAATGAACTGTACGTGTTTGTTTGGGTCTACTGTAAATGTTTGAGGGCACAACAAATCGAAGTGTTGATGGACAGGAAAATGATCTGGATAACGTCAATAAAAGAGGGGAGCACGTCGATCACTTTTGGACTCTGGAAATTTAATGGCCCAAGAAAAAATGTCACATGATAACTTGAAAACACCTTTTTAATCGCCATTGTGATATTGTGTACATGTGTGTATGCAATGTGAAATGTGTAATTAGGCATGATTTACGTAAACCACGTGATTTATCATTCGAATGCATTTCGGATATCTCAGAATTTCCCGAATTTTTCAAAGTCCACTGTCTTCCATTGACCTATCTCTTTTCCGGTCCAAAACAACCCATTCCGATTTTCTCTGGTAAAACTTTAAGTAAACCCTTAACGAACCCATACCAAATCATTAAGTGGCTATTTTGAAGCCATTTCTTTTGTTTCTGGGCCTGTATTCCTTCTGGAGTGAAATCGGTAAGTTATCGTTCGCAGTTTCTTTTAAATCCGCCATATTTAGGGAAACAATGCACTCAAAATCAACCGTTTTTCGCCCTCTTGGATTCTGGGGGATGACAGCTGTATGAACAGCACAGTTTTGGCATTTAATACGTGCTGTGGGGGGGGGTCAAGATCCTGGTATAATTTGAAATCAATTGTGATTTTGAATTTCGTTTTCTGCATGTTGCAATACTTTTGGCCAGTGTGTGTATTTGTATACGCAAGATATATACTATTACCAATTTTGTTAAATGTCAAATCTAATCATTGACCATACGTATTAGTCTTGTGTTTTTCAATCATAGTTACAAAACCTAAATGTAACATGAGGTTGTGTCCAAAAGTGTTTATTTATAGTTGCAACATCCATTAATTAATATATATTTCTTTAAATTTCCTACTGTAATAACATAAACTAGGGCGATATATGTCTAGATATATGTGAAATATCGCTCAGTTTTGGCTATTGATGTTCCAAACTAAATGATAGAGAGTTTTTTGTCCAAAGTTTATAGTTGCTTCCTTTATATTATGTTAAGAAAATAATCCATTGTGGCTATTGTAGTGACAATGGCCATTTAAGTGACCATCATGGATTTCAGGCATGTTTAATTAAAACTTGATTTTGTAGTTTCATGTTTCAAACTTATGTATCTAGTTGCTTCTATACTATTGTGTACAACATAATATGAAAATTGCCACATTTGGTTTTGAAGGATGTAAAATTTTAAAATGGGAGATATGGTTTCTAATGTTTCAAAGTATTGTCTTGTTGCTTCATTTATATTTCATTGAAATTTCCGTATGCGTATTACATCGTATTGGTATTTTGATTAGGCTTGACGCCAGTCGTCATTTTGTTCACATTTTGGATTTGCAGCACATGTTAAACTTTATGATACAAAATATATTATACCCATTACGGCCTAGAGGGGAAAATACTACCAACCCACCGATCACTGCACAAAGGGAGGTAGCGGAATTTTTCTTGTTAATAAGGAATTTCACCCTAAACAAAAGCAAGGTTCGCTAAATCCGTTGATGTTTGAAAAGAATGAGAAAAAATGGCATTTTGGGATTAGGGATATAGAGTTGCTTCATTTAATAGTTTTTTTTTTTTTTACTTTTTATATTATTTTCAATGTAATTGAACATCACAGATTAAGTAGGCTATTGATAGTGATTACCCTGGGCCATATTAGCCGCCATCTTCTATTTGAAATTATGTTACCAAAGCAAAAATAATGAATTTTAAATTTAATCAGAAAACTTTATTAACAGATGTTTATTTATGTTTTTGGATTACAAGATAGAACATGGATCACATGCCTGGATGAAAAATATCAAAGTCAGTTCTATGGTTTTTCATTTGTATTTTTCATTTCATTCAATTTTCTCAGTGTAATAACTTAATGTAGGTATATATAAAAATAGCAAGTTTTGGCTCTTG
>JAMKCH010082918.1:0-11820 GCA_023653785.1 Ophioderma brevispina
CCAAGACAGATGGCTTTCCGCACCTCCTCGTCAAGAGTTTTATCTTCATCGACATCGGGGTCCAGAATGGTGCTTTACCAAGCTTTGGGCAGTTGACTTTTAGTATTTGTTAGGGGGGTCCCAAGTTTCCTACAGGGTGTAGATAAAATAGCATAATTATTTTCTCTTAAGGTACTCAAAATTGTTAATATTTAAAAATATGACTTACAATCAGGTGCAATGTATTCTTTTTCCCTTAAAGATATGCTGATTCATGTTAACCATCTAGAGCACCTTTAACAGAACCTTTTTTTACCTCATTCCAATGGCATTTACACAGGAGTTCACTTTCTTTGTCTATAGAACACTGTTTCCAGTGTTTGCAAATGGCGAAGATCTGACACCGAAGGAATGTAACTGGGAACTTGTAAGGCCAACGACCATTTTTGTCTCCTAAGGTAGTAGTTTTTTTCAAGGTTTCTGGAGGTTTCCACTTCAGGTTATCTTGGCTAGATGAACAGTGTATTAAAGTAGCAGAATCAACACTGCAACACCCCTAGGTACACACAGCAGCATTTATAATACCTGCCACATGTTTTGATCGGGATCTCGATCACTTGAGCACAGTAATTGTTACAGCACACAGCACTTTCTTTGGAGAGACCCCCATTTTTACAAAATTTGAGATTTTTGCACCTTATATGTGGGTCTTGGCTGGTAAAACTACAGACCGCAAAAAAAGGTACGCAGGCATGTTTAAATACCCCTATAGGTTATAACACAGTGTCTTTGTCTAAAATAGAAAAATTCATATAATAGTCGTTTTCTTCCCCTAAATTTTGATACCCCTCTATTGGCCTCTTGTCGATCAATATTGCCACCACAATCCCATTATCATAAAATTTCTCCCTTTTTTTAAAAGTTGCGTTAAAAGCTATAGCCATATTAGCTCATGAATTGATTCACATTCGTGAAAGATTCGCATCTTCACCCCCCCGGTGGAGGTGTGTGTCACATAATGCATGGTTGTGTAATTGTAATAATGTCTACCCTAGGTGCACCATTTGAAATGTGAACATTTCGTGAAATGAACATTGTGTTGGCTATATTGATCACAATGGAGCAAGAAAGGTGCTCACAATTTGCGAAAAAACATACGATCTGATTTTTATGTTTTCAGTGCCTGACCAATGGTTTTGTACCTTATCGGTGGTATTTAGACATGCCGCGTTACTTTTTTTGGGGTCTTTACTACCTTGAATGGACATCTTGAACTCATCTATGTGTCCGCACAAGAAGGATTTTGTAATTATCATAATATTATCGTATACCAATAATGAAGTGACACTGAAACATTGTTCCAATTATGTGTCCAGCCACTGATCCAATATCTGTTCCTTGGTTCACACATATCAAGTTAGCATAATTTTTGTTCGAATTGTTGGCTTTTCATAAAGACAGACATAATATCACTTTCAAGGGCTGCTGTTTAATTAGGAATAGGGATCCCCTGTGTGATCCCCAATTTTCCTCTTCTACAAAATCCCGTCTTTTATGATGCATGCACACTTTGATCATTACCATTCACATGTGTAAGTTTACTAGACATTACCATAAAAACAGTGCATAATTCTCACAAATTTGAACCTGGTGGCACTCTTCAAATGATTGCATGTTAAAATATAGTATATTTGGCAAACTCACATTTGTGATAGATCTTAGGTCTAGATTTGGTAGCCTTGTGCCAAATCCATTCATGGAAAAGACCCTGTTACAGTAGGTTTCAACTACTTCCTACCATCAGCAGAGTAATTCAGAAAGGATCTGAAATTTAAACAAATAAGATTTAATATTAACCCTAAGGATATACTGGCAATGATTGGCAAACATGCATAAATGTTCCTCTACATTCATACCAGTTGGTAATTAGTGAAATGACGATCCCGGCCAGTTGGGTTAGACATCTCGTGCAGACCAACAATCGCTGAGCATGCTGTTGAGTAAAATTCTCTGAATGCCCAATACCTGAAGTCGCCACTGAGTGTGACCCCAGTTGTACTTTGCCATACCACCGACTAACAAAAACCCCTGTAGAAGCCCATGCTGAAGCGTGGCCACTGCATAAGTAACTTCTCAGAACCCCATTGTTAATGCATGTCAGGTGTTGAAAATCCTTTTTAGAATCTCATCTGCTTTGCGTGATGGCCCAGTAAAGTATGGTGAGATGTACATGAGGAAATTGCAAGGGATATGTTAAATTATGGCAATTTTTTTCATTAAAACCTACACGGCCGAGAGGCCAATGAGAGCCAACGAAAAACTGGGTGACCGGTCGGAAAATGTTTTTCGTTGCATCTCGGCCGTCCACAACTTTTTGGGTCGAGCAAATGACTCTCATTGGCCCTCCATTGCATCTGGGCCGTCTTACCGGAAAATGACGCCATGTTTCCTCGTTGCATTTGGGCCTTCTTTACGGAAAATGACGCGAGTTTCCTTCGTTGCATTGGGGCCGTCTTTACGGAAATGACTCGATGTTCCTCGTTGCATTTTGGCCGTCATTCCCTGGAAATTATGCGATTGCTTTTCACTGCATTTCGACGGGTTTTGTCCCCGCAAAGCGCAATGGGGCTTTTCATCAGGCGGGTGACACTGTGTACAAACATCAAGACCCAACTCAAGTACTTTCGATTTCGATGGTGATCGCGCCACAAACCACATTGTAAGCTATGTTTTTTAATTATGCAAACGTATTCATACGTACCGGAGCATGACGTAGCATAACAGCGGCCACGCACACGACTATGATGTAGCGTAATATCGCCACTCACGAGCTGGCGACCTATAAGCTACAAATTTATTGCAGATCATTGTGAGTAAGCATCCATTATTTATTTATTTATTTATTTATTTATTTATTTATTATCCCTGTTTTTATTGCATTTCACGCGATGTTTCTCGTTTCATCTGGGACGTCTTTCCGTAAATGGCGCGATGTTTTGCGTTGCATCTTGGCCGTCTTCCGGGAAACATGACGCAATGTTTTTCGTTGCAATCGTTCTGGCCTCTTTCCGGGAAAATGAACGCGAATGTTTTTCGCCGTTGCCTCTGGGGGGGCCGTTAAATTGACTTATGTTATTACAACGCCTACTTATATATATTATATTCTCCTGTGCCCCCGTGAAAACAGGCCACGAGATGCAGGAAACCACGCAAACTTTGGCTCATCGTTGCAATCTGTGGCCGTTAAAAATAAAAATAGATTTTGCCCTTTCGTTGCATTTGGGGCCGTCGCCGGCAAAAACCGACCCGTTCCCCGGGTTTAGGGTTAAGTTAGGGTTAAGAAGTACTTCCTAACCATTTACTGGTTCCGTGTTTGGCCACTGTAAATGACCATCAGAAACCTCGTCCACTGTATGACTAGAAATTGCCTTGAGAATACACTTATGATCAGCACACTGGCAGGGCATTTAGAGTTGTAAAAAAAATTAAAATAAGTAATTTTAGATTTCTTGCCTAAAATCGATTTGTTGCAACCTAACAAAATCTATCTTTGTTTTGTGATAAAACTGGTAGCAGTTCCAGTACAAGGCTAATGTTTAAAAATGGAACACTCATGCACAGAGGTTTGAAAAACGCCAGTCTGTAACCCACATATTTGTGGGCAAAATCAGACCTAGCTAAGAGCCAATATACTCACTGCACAAAAACGTTGTAGTAGGTCCCCCTGTAAATATAAATGTTCTACTTACTTTAGTAGCGAATATGATATCTTATGTTGCCACCCATGTTGATATTGGTGGTACAACATTTTTAACTGAAGTGGATGGAAGGCTACCCCTTCCTAATTCCTTAAAGCGGAAACTCCAGAGATTTCTCCGATGAGGGCGCACTTACAATTTTCAAACAAAATCATGGTTTTTTTTTGCATGTACATAATGCTTTGTCTCCCACATCCTAATCAATTGGGTGAAATATTAAGTTCAAATCGTGGAAGGGTGTCCTTCAAAATAGAAAATCAAACAACTTTGTTATATAAAATTCCGGATCCGGAATTTTTTTGTTAATAACAACGGTATCCATGGCAAAAACTGTTTATACACTGTGCAAAAAATGTTTTACTGCATGAAAACGTAAAATCCAATTCAATATCCTAAAACTTGGGAATTGAACATTTTAAAAAAGTGACTATCTTGGTTTCTAGAAAAATGACTATTTTTTAATTTCTACTCAAAATTAGTTTATGTTTAGAAATTTGAAATCTCTGAGGGGTCAGCCTTTAAAACCATTCAATTCATCAATTCCCCTGCCAGCCCCCAACTTCCTTTATTTTTTTTTTTTCAAATGACCAAGTGAAATTCCAAGAATCATAGGGTGGTGAGTTGTTGGTCCGAGAATGCCTTAAAATCATAAAGCAAAAACATTTTTTTAGGTTTATAAAATTAATAATAATAATAAATCCCCCAATGCAACACTATTTTTTAAAAAATTATACACCTGAATAATAAGTTCCTTAAAATTGGTACAAAATAAGTCTTCCACATCCCTTTTTTTTTCTAGAATAACGACCTGGGAGAGGGACTGGCAAAGGCCACGGGCAGATCTAGAATGAGCTGTGACAAAATAGACTCTTCATTTTTCCTTGCATGCTTCTTCATTCTGCATAATAATGGTAACAAAGCATACATTAGAAACACATCTAATCAGTAATTATGCGGTACTAATTGTTTGTGTAATTGAACCCCTAACAAGCGGCCAGAGGCTGTATATTGGTGAGGACTTAACCACAGATCACAATATACCCAACTTTTTCATCGTACAAATGTCTCACTTCCATAGACCCCATAAACACCAAACAAATTTGATTGTTGGCTATAAGCTAAAATAGTTACGTAAATCATAACTATAACACCAAATTAGAGTAACTCATTAAATACCACAAAAACCAATCAAAGAACATCAAATTTTTAAAATTAAAAAAGACAAAAAAACATTACAACAGGCCCACATATGTACCAAGGGTCGTCGAGAGAAAATTGGCGGGCCCAAGGGTAACCTTTGAAGTTTATGCCTTACGTGGCGCGCATGGGTGGGGGATGTATGTGGATGTACACCCTTTGGGATTATGTCCAATACCACAAACTACCCACAATATTGCATTGTGTGGTATTTTGGTGTCCCTAGAGCCTTAAGATATATTGCTGCTGAATTTTTAGATCCGAAATAACTTGGGGCTTGCCAAAGAAACTGTCCACACCCCCGCACCCTAACCAGTTTTAAATTGAGATATGATCTTTCAAAACGGAAGGCAAGATGCTCACACATCATACACCGGAACATCGCAATAAAAAAACATGCAATCAAAACGGACACTCTGTCCCTATTGAATATCAAATTCACAATGCGTAACTTCCTGTTGCTTGAACACACAACTACTTGGTTTGAAGCCCAACTAAATCAGGGATCCCACATGTTCGTGGTTTTTTCAAGTGCTTTTTTTTCAGGATAACACCTTCTTGTTACATGCCATGCGAGTCCTTTAAAACTCAGTGCTAATTAATGTTTTCTTGTGTCTGATGTGCATCTCTACTCATTTTAATGAGAAAATATAAAGAAGAAAAATTGTCTCGAAATTGACACACACACACCTCACTTAAAGCTTATTTGAGGGGATCTAAGTAGTCATCAATCACCATCGATAAAATGGGATACTCAAATTCATAAAAATGCACAAACCGTAAAAAAATAAAAAAAAAAAAAAAAAAAAACACCAAAAAAAAAAAAAAAAAAAAAAAAAAAAAAAAAAAAAATTAAAAAAAAATTAAACAAACCAATTAAAAGAAAAACAGCAAAACTTCCCACAAAATTCTTGCTACGGGTTTACTTGGAAATTCCAGTTTTCACTTTACATTTCTTTGTTTTCCCATGTGGTGGTAATCCAGCATAGAGTAACTCCTTACAGCTCACACATTTAAGAGAAAGCAGACTCGATGGTTCTCCCTCCCAACCATAGCGGGCACATCCCGCAGGAGGAGAGAGTTGTGTGATGGCATGGCAAACCATGTGGTGACCCATTGCACAAAACAAGTTAAAAGGAAAGGATTAATATATAGCCTAATATACAATATTAGAAATACTAAATCACTCGTAACTCACAAACACCTCACCCCCTACAAAAATTTTCATGAAAAATAATGAAAATCGGTCCATTGCGTCTCTGGTTGGAATAATTGGAAGGTTCATTGTTTTGGTTGACGAGACACCATACAGCCAGCCATCCAAGATGCCCATAAAAAGAATCATAGCATCCTAAAATACAATATCCAAATTTGGAAAAAAAGTGGTGAAATAAGGATTGAAAAAATAACAAGCTAGTCCCCGGAATGCCTGTTGTCTTCTGCTATCCGCAGTTTTGTTTGGAATGGGTCAAAGTCCACATGAATGGGTCCCTGCTTACCACGAAACCCGGAGAAAGTCAGAAATTGTTTTTAATTTTAAAAAGAAGTACAGATTTAAAAATTGCTGATACAACAAGCTTTGCTTCAAAATGAATATATCACATGTAAACATTGTACTTCCTTTAGTGTCCATGAAAAATCATATTTTGCCCCCTTGGATATTCTTTTGTTTCTAATTTGATTTTACTCGCCCCAGTTTTATATTAATTGTAGCTCTCTTCCTCCTAAACACGAATATCTGGCAAACTGTTGGGTCCGGGTTTTTTGGGAGCCAGATCATATCTGCCATCTGGGTCAGTGATTTCTTCTTGACCAAGGATGATATAAATTGGGAATGGATTTGAGTGCAATGCTCCAGTAATTGGTCGCGCTATGATGTTTTTAACAAAAATTGTTGGCGCACCTCGCGCAGCGACGAGCCAGCAATTTTTTTTAAACTCATAGCTCGACAATTACTTGGTAAGTATTGGTGAGAGAAAAATTCGCATCCCATTTTTATCATTATTATTTTGTTTTTCAGAAATCGTTGTGCCCTTTATATTACTATAGTACAATTTCATGTGAGAATGTAAAATGGCTCAAACCATAAACTAAGAACCAGACCACAGACCCTGACACGAAGGCCGACCAGACCACTTTAGTATGTTTAGGAGTCCTGGGCACCAGACAACTGGCTTCAGACACTAGACGCCCATAAACTGAAACAAAAACAGACCAGCATCCTAACCCCCAACCCTCTGACCCTTAAACCATTTTTTGAACCTGACAAAAAAAACCAACGACCAACATGACCCCTGCACACCCCAACATCCAACATTGACAACCCGACACTTTACACAAAACTGACTACCCGACAGATCCACACCCCCCCACACTTACTTGACAACCCACATGACACTCCATAATCTGACACCAAACATCTGACACTTTTAATAACAACCAAACACCAAACATTTTGACACTGAAGACACCAAATGGTCTGACACTTGATCTGATACCCCCGTTATTTGACACCTTACACCCCGTCATTTGAACAACCCATCTGACAACCAACTTCTGACAACCAAACTTACACCCACATGACACCCGACACCCAACACCAACATGTGACAACCTGCATCAAATGTCCCTTGCACTTAACCTGAGTGCACTATCACAAACCTCATACCTGACACCCAACATATAATTCCTGAAACACCTGACACCATACTAATCAGAAAAACCATAGTACCAGAACATCTGACACCATACCATGACACCTATACAACCACCAGTCATTCTCCACCCTGAAACACCACAAAACAATTACCACCACAACCAGAAATACCAAGAAATCAGGACAATTACTTACCAAACCTCATGAAACCTCCCCCTCCCAAGAATGAAACATCCCTAAACAAGTTCAACCAATCATTAGCCTCCCAGCCAAACTGTCCAATTAATCAAATAATTGGACAGGCACAATTAACTACTTTGCTTGCTTTAAACATGAGCCAAGTCACGTTTTTACACAACACTCAAAAAGAAACAAACACATACTGGCTATTTCAACTGTGTAACAATGATTATAGAATGGGACTATTCTGAAACAATAAATGTAAGAGGTGAATTGAGCAATGGCTAATACAGTATGAGGTCCAATAAAGTGCAGGGTTTAACATTTTGGCCGACACGACAAACAAACCAATAGCAAACAGACACACACACTCTAAAACCCAACGTAAATCCCCTACGTGTACATGGACATTCCCTTCTCCCAGCAAGCGACACAACAAATAGGTAGATTATTACACCTCATGAATATTCATGACATAATCAAAATGCTATTTCACTTTGGCTGAGTCCTAATTATAGCGAACTATTCTATTTCCCTAGGGAAACAGATTGAACTGTTTCCCTACAAACCTCGTCCCAGGTCCCAGTGAGGTGAATAAAACAAATACTTACATTGGTTTAGGAAGAAATCGGAAAGGGCCACACTATTTTTCGCTTGGTCACTGCTACGGGCCTATCACAACCCCTCACCCTTCGGTTCGGGGTGATAGACCCGTAGCCATTACCATCGGGAAAATAGTGTGCCTATTTCCCTCTAAAACCAGGTAGTATTGTATAAAAAAATAATAAACCTGTCCAAACACTACATAAGAACTCTGGTTACACCTGATAATGATAAAAATGCCATCATACAAGGATATTTGTAAACGTTTCAAGGTCCTGGTGAAAGAAATCGTCATTACTGAGTGGTCTGAATGATCTCCTGGTGGGTTGTCCCCTCCTTTGAGTCTCTTTCATCCTAATTCTGTGCCTTAACTACACTAACCTAGTGTTATCTCTGGAGGTGTAGAAATACTTTTGCTGTCCGGAGACGTGTTTGGACTGTCCTGAAATACGCTAAACAAGAAATTATTAAACAAAAAAAAAAATAACATAAAAAACAACAAATTTATATTTAAAAGTAGGGATGGCGTTTGGTTCAATCACTACTTTTTCCCACTGCACACATCCCTATCATGACATGTGAGAACTGAATAAACGCTAACCTGCCTAGTCCCCATTGTTTTTTAGCAAAGAAGAACAAATTAAGGTAGCAAGCCCCATAGTGTTGGAATCTCATATCTATGCAGGCAGAAAAAAGGAAGCGGCACTTGAAGCGTAGTTCCCAGTAAATCATAAGAACTTGTAGCACAAAATTAATTGGAGGTCTTATAAAAATGACATTTTTTTTGGAATTTTTAAAAATAGAAAACTGCTTACTTTTTTAATTTCTCTGATTTTCTTTTCTTTTAGTTTTTATTTGACAGCTATGTGACCCTGAAAGAGTAGCAGGATTTATAAAGCAAAACACTAATTAAATAACCCCTACAACAACTTTGGACACCCTGACAAAACCAAATGTCTGACACTTGATCTAACCCGTGTATTTGACACCCTGACAATCGCGGCATTTGACACTCCATTGACAACCAACTTCTGACGACACAACTTGACACCAACATACACCTGACACCCACACCAACATGTGACACCTGGCATCAATGCCTTTGCATTAACCTGGGTGTCATACACCTCATACTTGACACCCAACAATAATTCCTGACACCTGACACCATACATCGGACACCAGAAACCAGACATCTGACACCAGATCATGACACTATACACCACCTCATCCTCTTCTCCACCTGACACTAACCACCAACCAATTACCACCAGCAACCAGAAAAGTTACCAGGAGAATCAGGACATTAAGACCAAAACTCATGAACCTCCCCTCCCAAGATGAAAAAAAACCCTCCCTAAACTATTTCAACCAATCAGTAACCCTCCCTCACCAACTGTCCCAATTATCAAAATCCTTGGACATCACAATTTCTTTGCCTGCTGTAACATGACCAATTCACTGTTTTACGGCTATTTCAACTGTGTACAAAGATATATGATGGACGATTCTGACAACAAATATGAGGTGAATGAGCAATGGCTCTACCAGTATGATCCAATAAACTGCACTTATCAAGTTGATTCCCGGCCCTGGGGGTCCGGGACATCCCGGGGTATAAGCCGGGACATAGCCGCATGTACAAAAAATTTATTGCCCTGCCCCTCAAGCCGGGATGCTAGCCGGGACGTATTGTTCGCCGGGAATGTAACATTAGCTTGTCGCCCGCCCTGCCGGGACAGTCATTGATGATAGCTCGGGACTTAAGCCGGGATTACAAAAATTTTCCTCTCGCACCGCCGGGACATAACCGGGGACTTTAAAAAGCATGTTTCATCAACCCATATCAAATCAGCTAGCAGTGAGCAATATCGCCCATCAAATCTTTAGTATAATCACCATTTTTATATAGCTACCATTGCAGTCCGATCTCTTCCCTGTTCGTGAAAGCACTCCGGCAAGTTATACAAGTAGCACACACTCACGTCGTCGCACGGTTTGAGATAACTAATCCGAGGATCGATGATTTCACGGAAAATCGACAGCAAAAACATCACAAAAATCACCGGAAAATTTTAAAAAATTATTATCACTGAATCACAAGAAATTACTAAATTTGTTTTCCTGGATCTCATTTAATTCATAAAATCACCTTAGGTAGTGAAAGCTATTAGATATTTCTTGGTAAATGCAGGAATATTGTCATTCATTGATTTTTTTAACAAACCTACTACACAGAGGTTTGTTTTCTCAAACATTTAACTTCCGATGTGGTGAAATTTCGGCTCGGTTCTGACACTCTGTCGTCCCGGCATCCAAAATGTAGTATTATTTTATTATATCTAGACTGTTGTCGCATGCCGGGACCGAGTCGGGATTGTACAGATTTTTAAAAGCAGTCCCCGCCCCCGTTGGCCGAGAATATATGGGGATTGTCACACCGAAGCCGGCTAGTAGGGGCCGGCACTACCATAGCGTTGGGATGTACAAACAAATTAAGCCCGGCTACCCGGGACTTCGTGCTACTTTAGCGGGGACAAATGCGGGGGTGTCACAAGTGCAAAATTACATTCCTCCCGCGAAGTCCCCCGCTAGTCTCCGGGACCCCCCGGGCCGTGATTGAAATTTGACAAGTGCATAGTGCAGGGTTAACATTTCTGGGCCAACACATACACACACACACACTCGAGACCAAAGTATCCCTACGTGCCATTCTGCTCCAGCAGACGACACAACAATAGTAGTAATAATACCTGTACAACACTACATAGAACTCTGGTACACTTATAATTGATAAAAGATTATGCCACATACAAGAGATATTGAAACGTTTCAAGTCTGTGTAAAGAATCCTCATTACTGAGTGGTCTTAATGATCTCCTGGTGGGTGTCTCCTTTGAGTCATCTTCATCTGTGCCTTACTAGTTTACTCTCTGGCGGTGGTAGAAATACTTGGCTGTCTGAGTGACTTGTTTTGGACTGTCCTGAAATACTAAACAAGAAATTATAACAACAAAATTATAATTAAAATCGGGATGAGTTTTGTCCATCACTAATTTCACTGTCACACAGTCTATCATGGATGAGAACTGAATACACGCATACATGCTATTCATTGTTTGTTTATCAAGATGAACAGGTTTGAGCATCCCCTGGGTGTTGAATCTAATATCTATGCAGGGCAGAAAAAAGAGCATCACGTGAAGCGTAGTTCCCAGAAAGCAAAGAAACGTGTAGCACAAAATAAATGGAAGGTTCTTATAAATAACATTTTTGGAATTTTTTTTAATAGAAACCTGCTACTCTTTGTTAATTTCTTTTTAGTTATTTACAGCTCCTGACCTGAACGAGTAGCAAGATTTAATAAGCACAACCTAATTAACCCTAACCCAATTAGAGGAAACTCTGGGCCAACAGCTCTTATGACTAAACACCACAAGTGGGCCC
>JAMKCH010082919.1:0-10224 GCA_023653785.1 Ophioderma brevispina
CTCCAATTGTTTGTAATTCAATGCAGATCCCACGGGTAAATTTCAAGAAATGTCCGTTACGCAATGAGCTTAAGAATTTTGTTTGAATGTTGCGACACAACCCCAGGCCTATTTAAAAAACTGTTTTATGGCGTTTGTGCCTCACTTGCTATCATTCATACTATAACGATAAACGATCTGAAAGTAGAATCAAAGGAAAACGGACGATAAGATGGGAAAAGATGGAAAGAAGATAATAGAAATAAAGGAGGTAACTGGTTTAAACCACGATATCACATAGAGCTGAAATATCAGGCCCCCCCCAAAATTGTTGATGAAAACGTAAAGTTAAACACTCCTTAAACTACCCCCGGACCAAGTTTTAGGTTTAACACGTTTTAGGCATGTTTTAAACTATGTTCGGCTCAAATTTCAACCGCGTTTAAATTAACCATGCGTTGAGATTGCGTTTTTTTAGCGTGCATTAAATTGCGATTTCACCAGTTGATAGCGTTAACATTCGTTTGAGAATACGGGCCTAATCTCTGTTTGAAAATTCAATATGTGACTTTCAGAGACGTTTTTGGCTTGTATCCTCACAATTGGCCCGTGCAGCCCGGCCATTTTTTGCATTCTAATTAATAACAAAATGCCATATACATTACAGCTATAGTTGTATTTGATATGTACAACTAACGAATAATTTGACACCATTTTTATAGAATCCATTGGATTTGAAATTTTTACCCCATGGGTGACCTTTGAAGATACTACTTATACTAGCTACCCCAGATAGGGCAAGCTATGCCCTTTTAAATAGTTGAAATCCGATGAACGTGTTGTGTCGTTTTTACCCTTCTGACCCTTTTCACATGTTGACCCTGTGTAAAACTTGACCCCTATTCCACTGCACTGCTTTTCCGGTTAGTAAGATTTTCTTAGATTGTCATATGTTTTCGACGATCAGCACGCAAATGCACAGGGAGGTAATAACATAGAAACTGTGGGCCATGGCCCACCCAGTGAATTATTTGGCCCACCCAGTAAATCCAGTCTGCCCAATGACCCAAATGGACCACCCAGTTAATTAGTTGACCGCCCCAGTAATTATCTGGCCCCAAAATATCTATCGATGCAGTTGCAGTATTTCAGTTACGTAAGTGAAGCTAATAAATGGAAGGAATGATGCCTGAAATTCCTGCTTGGTGTTTGTTTATATACACAAATAATTGATCACCTCGTGACTCGGGCAAGTAAGCCTGGGGAATGGAACACTAAATACAGATTGCACATACAAGTCCAAATAAAATGTAAGTTTGTTTTCAGTCAGTACTCAAAACCAAAATGGCACTTCCTTTGTATGGTTTTTTTTAGATCATACCAATATTACACGTAACTTCATAAGGGTTTCACTTCCGTTGTGCATAACGGGGGGGTTCCTTGTACCCCCCCCTAATAAAACCCTTTCTAATGGATTTGTTTTGATGAATCCACCACATGTGAGAAGGCTTCAAAGACATCAACAATAAAGAAATAAAAACAAGAAAGTTGTTCAGTCAGAAAATTAGGGGCAAAACATTGATGTTAATTTGCGTCAAAATGTGCGCAAAAAGACCTAATTTGTTTTTTTTCTACGGCAATTGCTTCACTTCCCAGACTTGTGCTTGATTACTTTAATTGGTGAAAGAAGAACTATATTTACCACATTAACGCACAAACATAAATGTCTCATGCCATTTTATATTTTTTAGGGTTACTTGTATATTTACCATAGGGTCCGACAGTAACCGCTACATTGATGTATATAAAAATATTATTTTTTAATATTTTTAAAATAAAACGGTTGCAATATTTTTTTTACTTAATTATTTACTTATTTTATGTCACTATGTGTATGCATTAGAAAATCAAATCACAGTAAACTCTAATGAAGATTTTTCAATTTTTGTCATGGCACTTCCGGTTAGATTAATTTACTGGTGGACCCATGCTAATTCACGCAAAACGACGCGATGCATTTGAATTTTTTTCACCAATGCAAGCGCAACTAAAGTTAACAATACAAAAAAAATAAACCAAATATCATAAAATTAAAAAAAAAACGCCGGCTGAAAAACCAAAATGTGGTCCCTAGGCACCCCTCCCCCCCCCTTATGCAGTTGAGTTTAAGTCTAACTAGTTGTAAATCATGTTTTTTTAACTGTATAATTATTACCAATGGGTAAAACCAAAAAATATGATTTTGGGTTACCGTAGTATAATATCTCTCGTGCTTTTTTTCCAAAACGCCCATCTTCTGCCAATTTTCGAATTCATCAAATTCAAATGACTATTTGAAACATTTATTTTTGTTCCTTTTTTGTTTTTTGCTAATCTTGAATAAAGAGGCTCAGTCACTGGGAAGGGGCAGACCACCATAGGTTTCATTTAGAAGTCAAAGTGATATTAATGGATGATAAAAAGGTGGTAGAAAAGAGACAAATATGATGTAATAATAATTAGAGTAAGATTCAACCCATCGTGTCATCACCGGAGGAAACGTTTTGGACAGCGTCCATAAGTTGGGAGAGGAGGCAAATCTGGGCCCAATTCACCATTTCATGAACAAACTAGATAATCTGGTCTTTCATGATTATTAGAGTGCAAAGACTTTTTGTGTTCCTTCCTATCCAAAGCCCTGGCTCAAAATTCAGGAACATTCAACTCATCTGTTACATTGAATAACCATTGAAAATACGATAAGTCAGAATTAATTGAGATTAATGTATCTATTATGTGTTTACCGTTTGACTTTCTATCGGACTACAACATGTTTCAATAGTTTCGCGTTAAATTTTACTTTTCTTCCACTGCACATCCCCTCATTCAATGCAATACCTTCGGAATACTAGAGGTGACACGATGGGTTGAATCTACTATAATATTATGGGCCATGAGTCATAAAATGGGGTATTGTATCAAATTATTTTTAATTGTTACAATCTGCCACTACACCTTGTCACATGAGCGTGTTTAGTGAACATCTAAAAGCGTGTTCGTGCGATGAGTGATTTTGTTTCTTGCCATTTTTGTATTGTTGGAATTTATCTTGTGATATAAAAATAAACAATTAATAAATTGGTGACTTACGAATAAAATAATAGATGTTTTTAGTAAAAATGCATCTAACAGTATCTAAATCACATTTTATAATGAAATTTTAGGTTTCTGACACAACACACCAGTTTCTACAAATGCGGTTGAAAACCTTATTTTACAATCAAATTTTAATCTGAATTAAAATGCGACAACTGTATTATATAATATGAGAGCCTCATTTCCAAAAGGGCCTTCTCAAATCACTTTTGGATTTAGTATTAATTTCAAAGAAGGAAAATTGAACTGCACTACAATTCATAATTACTACTACCCTATTATGATTTGTAGGAAAGTATACATTTTAAAATCATCATATATGCTATCGCAATAAGTTTCTTTATAAAGAATCAATTCTTTCACCTTCTTCTTATTCTACATCTGAAATACCCATGTTCTGGTTAAGCTTTAGACTTCACATTGTCCCGTGGACAAATGAGCACCATTGGTCCTGTCTCGTTGATTTCATAGCGCGTGATAACTCTTAGATTTAAATGCACTCAATACCCAGCTAACCTTTAATACAAGGGTTAATAAGGAAGGCCCCAAAATTGTTGTCTTGGAGTAACCCGCCCGACCCTAATTTTGAAAATCAGCCCTTTACAAATTATACGCAACCCTAATTTTTTTTTATTGATTTTCAAAAATCTTACTTATTTTTCAATTTGTTTTTACCCTTATTTTTACCGATTTTTCTCAATAGTTTTTGTGTTCTGCGTTAACTTTGGCAACTTCTCTTAAAGATTTTCAATATTAAGTCAAAGTATCAATATGTATGATTTGATTTAGTAATGGCATTTTTAACAAAAAAAAAAAAAAGCCACCTTCTTTTTACTCCAATACAAGCATTTTTTTTGGCCTAATACAAAAAAATATAATAATAATAAGTACCAGATATTTGTTTTAAGGATACAAAATTTTAGAGTTTGATTTTGATTGTGTTGAGAACATCTAAAGTTTTATACAAAGACGGTTGGATTTCTTCACTTCAGTTGTGAGATAATACAATGTCAAGCATTTCATAGGCATATGGTAAAAAAAAAGTTTTGAAAAAATGGAGTGCACCTTTGTGGAAATTATGTCATTGTGTCCTCTTGCTGTTTGTATTTACATGCAGTAAATCTTGTGACAGATGATGGTCATGATAATATAAGTTTAAATAAAATAATCCATTGTTGACAATATAAGCTTTTTGTTGGTTGTTTTTATAAATACAAATTTGTGGGGTAATTCTGGAAAATAAAGTGGCCCACCGCCCAGTAATGTATTTTTCATACTGTTTTTGTAAATTAACTAAAGTTGGCCACCCAGTAAATTACTTGCTTATGTACTCACTGCAATATTGCATTGTAGAAATCGCAAAAAACCAGAATGGGTAGAGTCTGTGTGACTGAAATTTCCCGGGATCTAAGGCGATATTTTTTGGCCACAGGTTTCAAGTCACTTTGCTTGCTCACATAATCCATTGTAGCCTCAATGCACCCAAACCACATACTAAGCTACCTTTGGCACAAAATGTATCCGGCATAGTTTTTCGATCAGTATTGGTGCCAAAGTCCGATAAAACTTTGAAAGTTTGCAAGATATGTATTTTGTTGCCCTAGGTTTGCTCTTTTATTTAACACCTTGCTTGTAAAAAGTTCGTGCAAAATTGGCTGAGATAGAACGCCTGAAGACGTAAAACCCCAAAACCAAAGTTGCCAGTTTTTGAAGTTTTCCATTTCTGCGACACGAACCTAGCTGACGACTATCAATATTGGAAGTGGGCTTTCTCTCTCGCTTATTTCCAGTCGGAAACCCTCTTTGTGTAAAATCAATACACACGTATTATTGCACTGTCATAAGTTTACCATTGAAAAAATCCAAAAAATTAGATGTTGAAACTTTCAAAATTAACGGACTTTGGCATAATACTGTAACGTGTACACCACAATACACAGCATTTAATTGTAAATAGCCACAAAACCAACATGTCACGCCAAACCTGACACTACACAATAAAAGTTTGGGTTATCCCATCTATAAACAATTCCGTGGATACTACGGGACCATCACCTTTTGTTAGAATCACCCATGATTTATCGTTGATTCTCTCTGTAAACCTTTATGTTAATCCTTCACACTTGTCAATTAACATTAAATCTCCATTGCCTAGCGGTGGCAATACCAAGAGTAGAGACGAAAGGAATTCAATAACATGGTATGTATTGTATTCATGTAATAATGCTCTTTGCGGGTATTCCATAAGGCTGACACCCTTCTGTTCTTACACAAACCCTTATGAAATTCTGGAAACTCTTCAACGGAATAAACCACACATAAACCCGTGGTGGTTTATTCCGTTAAGATGTCCGAATTTCATAAGGGTGTCAGAAGAGGTGTCACCTTAGGAACACCCCTCATTGCCCTACAGTCATGTTACCTATTGCATAGGTAGATACGTTCATAACTAAAACCTACCGCTGTTGAGCACTATTCGTTTTGGCATGGTTGTTCTTTGATTACGAATATGCCTGGTCTCTGGCTATATTCACTCTTTGCTGTAACAGATCTTGATTTACCGTTCTCAATTGGTAATAGGCCAGCCATGCCGTAGGGGAAAAATAACCACATTGCATGAACTACATACGCCACCTGTTATTGAATTCCAGAAAGTTACGTCTATAGCTCATGTAATTTTTAATGTGAAGTCAAGGAGATCTTATAATATATATATATATATATATATAATATATATATATATAATATATAATATATATATATAATATATATATATCTATATATCTATATATATAATATATATATATAATATATGACACATCATTTACCAAGGAAACAATCTCGGTATAATTGTATGCGCGAAATCAACATGAATGGAATATATATATATATATATCTATATATATTATATATATATATATATATATATATATCTATATTAAATATATACAACTACACGAGAGTAAAGAATCTTGGCTGAAGCGGGATTCGAACCGCGAACGAAGGAAAACAAATTCGTATATTGTAATCGCCGAATCACTGAATTGGTAACCACAAGTTAATAATGCATTGCTCTACATATGCAAGGCACGTGAGCAGGTGCCACGACGAACCATAACAAGAAAATTGATAACGAATTTCCTCGTGGATTACTTAATGCCAGGAATTCCCCGGATTCAGTGAGTTCCTATGTTCCAATTTATTTTTTCTTGTATAAATGTAAATATATATTCGACAGTTATTGCTGTTAATAATCATACTGCAATGCAGACGTCTTTTGTTTAAAATTGGTTTCTTTTTTTAAAACATTTTTCCTTATAAGTTTCTCTCAAATAGGTTTTTAATACATGTGTCATTGTTTATAACTTAATGATAACATTTTTGCCATATATTCGTTTAATAAAAAATCGTCCGTTACCCTTTTTTTCTAAATATCAATGAAAGTAATATCATTTTAAACGTGTAATCTAACCTGCTACAGGCTACACCTGAAAAATCAGTATACTAAAATTCCAAGGCGATTTCATTTCTTCCCGATCCCCGGTTTCCCGATATTTGGGAACCAGTGGGAGCACCCTCTACCCGATACGGTTTGGTGTAAAACGCAATAAGCGCTAAGAGCATAAGACTGCAATAAGCATAAGAATAACCGTATATCCGAGCATAAAGCTCATAAGAGCATAAGACTCGTGACCAAGCGCATAAGAGCATTAGACTGCAATGACCGTAGAATACATAGTGACGGATGTTAAACAAAATACGAATTTTTGTTCTTAGAAATCGCATTTGAAAAATCGCGAACCCTAGAAGTCCGTACAACATCCCCACATGCGATTCAAACAATCAATCCGATAAGAACGAAATTAAACACTGGAATTTATTTTATCTAATATCATATTCCTTACTTGATAAAAGGGATGAAATCCATGGGAAAGTTCACCAGCATATCCTCACATCAAAAACTACGCAAATCGGCGATTATGTTCATGATGAGTGACGGATGTTGAATGTTCCCTATACTAAAGCGTTATTCAGCGTCCGTCTTAATGGAAACAGCGATCGGCGTTTTCTGACATCCGTCAACCACATTCCGTCATCGCAAATCTGCCAATTTGTTTTATTACTAATGCCGGATGTTGAATGGATTGCCGCTATTCACCACTCTGAACTGTAAATATATAAAAAAAAAAAATAAATTTCTACAATATCGATATTTATAAATGTAATTACATATTTGCGTTGTGTCGGGTAAAATTTAAGAGGAGAATATTACTAAACAAAGTATTTAAAAAGCCTTGAAGGGAAATCAGTATCACTTCTTTGACAGAGGGTTCAACATCCGCACTATGTAATACAAACCAAAGTCGCTGTATGCACATACTTCAAAATTGCACAATGTCTAATTACGATTAGTAATTAATGAAGTGCTTGCAAGGTTCTGCATTTGGCATGGTTGAAGATTTGTATGTAGTACGAATTTCCCATAATTTCCGTAAAAATGATAAAAATTCCGTCACTATGTAATACACCCGATGAAAATCTATGTACAGCCATAGCGGATAAGAGCATAAGCGCATAAGAGATAAGACTCTGCTAAGCATAAGAAGAACCGTACAAATATATGGAGGCATAATCGCATAAAGCATAAGCGCTAAGAGCATAAGACTGCAATGAACCATAAAGAATAACCGTAGGTACACATATGCGCATAGAGCATAAGCATAGAAGAGCCGAGACTGCATAAGCTAGAATAACCGTATCATAGGTCGCAATAAAACATAAGATTGCATAAGAATAATACGGCGCATAAGAATTATAGACTTTCATAAGATGAAATAACCGTATATAACGGCGCCATCAGAGCTAAGACTTCCATAAGCATACAGAAGATAACCTTAGTAGACGGACCATAAGCGCATAAGAGCATAAGAGCATATAGATAGCCGTATTTACATAGCATTATAATGCATAGCGCATAACCAATCATTTTTTTTTTCACTAATGCAAATTAATTTATGAGCTGAATGTCCTTTAATTGCTCATGAATAAGTAGATTTGTCAATATTTGCTATAAAATCATGTAGAAGGTTCACGTACTTTTATTTTGCTGAAACTTTGTAGAAGCAGTTTTGGTGGCCCTCCAGAACCTGTTAATTTTCACTCACAAGCATTTGCACAATTAATTACCTTGTCAACATTTTTTTTCTAATATGCAAAATTCAATACGCAATTGCGGATAAATTACCTTTAAAAAAAAATACAAAATTTTAACTTTAAAAATACACTAAAAATACTTTTGGCCACTTTTCAAGGAAAATCTGCGAACTAAACATAGGCCTACTGTGAACCTTCACAGATGATATCATAGTAAGATATTGCTACATTTCGTGAGCACTAATTAGCCACTTTCGTCATTTAGGTATTAAAACTATTACTATTAAAGTGATGAAAGAAAAGTTTGATTTGTTACTGTGTGACACCTATGTCCGATGATAGCTCTAATCTACACCCTCCCTTTGAAATCAATGTAAAATATAGAACTACTATACCATACAAGCCAATACGATACCTCCCTTTTAAATCGACAATGTAAAAGCTGGCCATAACACTTCTATATGCCACACAAGCCATAGCGACGTTTATATCGTTGTGTGGGTGTGTTAATCAAGGATATTAAACACGTTAAATACTAATAATAATAATAATAATAATAATGACATCATCAATCATGGCCTCCGTCAGGCGCAAGCGACTATGGATAAAGCGCCCACATTGAGTCACAGGTTAGGTGAACATCGACGTCTGTGGCTGAAGCAGGCCATCCTAGAGTGGCATGGTTGCTCTATAATGGGATGTCACAGCACAGCTTGACATCCAAGGATCTGTGCGCTTTCTTTAGCTGCGTCTGCTTCTCAAACTGGCTGATGATCTGTTGTTCTCCAAGCCAGGTGTTGCTTTCACTGTTCTCCGCCAAAGTTGACGATTGTCAGCAAGTTTCTCCCAGCACCCATGTCGATGTTCAGGTACACATATCACTCTTTACAAATATCCTTTAGCGGAGCAGGGTCACCACTTTCCTCTTGCCAGATGTAAGCTCGCATACATGATATCTTCTTGTCGGTAGAAACGGCCATCCTCAATTCGACGGACATGGCCCATCCATCGGAGTCTGCGTTGTCTAAGAAATGTATAGATGGTGGGAGTCCAATTCGAGTCAGGAACTCTGAATTGGCACCATTCCTTCCAAGTGACACCTAAAATGCGTCTAATACAGCGCAATGGAAGCTGTTGAGTTTCTTCTCAAGCCTAGAGTATGTTGTCCATGTCTCACTACCAAACAGTAATGTGCTGATGATGCAGTCGTTGTAAACTGCTGCCTTTGTCTTCATGGAACAACTTCGGATTTTCCCACACACTCGTTGTAAGCCGGGCAAGAGTATCTGCAGCTTTATTATTACCATGCGTTTGGCCGATTTCCTGCATCGAGAGACAAGACTGTTCACTGATGGTGGACCCTAGGGTAGGTGAAGTCCTGAACCAACCTCAAGTGTGTAATTAGCGATTGTGATGACAGGTGTTCTTGAGCATCTTTGCAAGGAACCTTAGTCTTCTCAAACTGATGACAAGTCCAAAGTCCTTACATGCCTGTGAGAACGATCTATGAGCATCTGCGAAGTTCCTGCTTGGAATGTGAAGTAATGGCAGCATCATCAGCAAACAATGTGTCACGAATCATTATCTGACGAACCTTTGTTCTTAGCTCTAAGGCGTGCAGGATGGGGGGGGGGGGGGGGGGGGGGGTTGTGAAGTGCCGACCATCAGACCTGGTTTGCATGTAGATGCCTTCTTTGGCTGTACCGAATGCTAGTTTCAGAGTAACTGTAAAAAGAATATCCCAAAGAGCGTTGGGGGCAAAACAAACACAATCCTTGCTTAACACACTTGCGAATGTCAAACGCTCTGATGTCTGCCGTCAAACGTACTTGCTTTCATGTCTGTGTGGAAAGATCTGATGATGCTCATAAGCCTTGGTGGACAGCCATCTTCTGTAGGATTGGGAACAGTCCATTCCTGCTAACCTGTCCAAGGCTTTTGTCCAGGTTCTATGAA
>JAMKCH010082924.1:0-61038 GCA_023653785.1 Ophioderma brevispina
GGTAGGAAGTGATCGTTGAAGATTAGAGCGTCAAGCAGGTCAGTTATCTGCTTATTACTATGAGTGAAATGGCTCGGGATTTGTTTAGTGGATACCTTCCATGACCTAGAATGTGTTGAGAAGTCCAGCAGTTTTGTAAGATCATTTTGAATTTCTGGAATTTGTTCGTGTTGTGTTTGTCTCGGCAATACGCATAATGTGAGTTAATTGTTTCTGTATTTGTATTGTGTGTGGTTGATGGTGTGTTTTTCTTCACGGAAAGTTTTGGAGAGGCCGTGCTTGTGTTTGATTGACTTGGAAATCGCTGTTGTCATCCAGGGTCGCTTACGGTTACGATTTTTTAAAGTCTTCTTTGGTAAGGGGAAGGATTGTTGAATGTTTGGTATAAGTTGTAATGAAGTTGTGGGACGCTATATTAGGGTCATTTTATGTGCAGTATATGTTCCAAAACGATTCAGTGTTGAGTCTACGGTTAATGTGCGAATGGGTGTCTCTGTATCACGTTTAGTGATGGTAGTTTTTGTGGCATGTTTGCTTTAGAGATGGAATGAGGAATATTGGGAAAATGATCGTAGTGTCAGTGCACAAAAATCTGGTATGGAGTCTGTGTCTGTGGAGTTGATGATAATGTTGTCAGATGAGAGTGGCCGTGTGGTTATGCGTAAATTCTTGTAGGTCTGTTAATTTGGGCGGATTAAGCGCTTGCAAGGACGTGTTGATAACGTCATTAATGTGTGAGGGAGTGGAATAATGAGAAGTTTGATATTAAAGTCACAGACAATATAGACATCACGTTTGGTTTTATTTAGTTCAGTGAGAAGATGCTCGAAGCTGTTGTTAGAAATTTTGTATTGTGTGTTCATGCCAGTCTGTAAATAACACCGACGGTATGGTTTGGGTCTATTGTTGTGTTAATGGTGCGATAATGAAAGTGAGTCAAAAGTCTGGTCCGGGTGCTTGTGTCGAGTTTTTTGTATGAGATGGTGATTTTTATGTTAAGACAAACTCCTTTCTGCGTGAGTGTCCTGGAAGGGATACGTGTAGCCATAAATGAGGTGGTGTTGACTTGGGTCAGAGAGCCATGTTTCTGAAATGCTAAGCGGAGATGAGTGGGTTGGGTGATCAGGTAGTTCGTTGATTTCTCATATGATTTTGTGAACTGCGACAGTTCGAATATGAAAATGAGTCGTTGCCTTGTGTTTTTATTAGTGTGTTGAGCTGTCGTCTGTGTGATAGCGGGATCAGAACCAGGATTGTTTGCAGGTGTGATGAAAGATGGGTGGTCACAGGTTTGAGATGATATGGGATCTTTAAGTAATGGGATTGATGCACAGGGAATTAAGTTGATGATGTTCAATTTAGTGTTGGTGAAAATGCAATATGGATGCTTATGGGCGAAAGTCTTGTCGTGAAGTGGTGGTTGATGCAGTTCGTATATTGCAGGGCATGGCATACTGAAAGGGATAATAAAATCAAAGAATAATAGCGAGGACGGAGGATTATAAGGGAGAGAGAGAGAGAGATGAGGGAGAGAGAAAGAGAATGTGAGAGAGGCGAGAGGGGAGAACTTGAGAGATGGCGTTGGATGAGATTGGTTGAAGAAGCAAATAAAGGTAAAAGAGAGCAAATGAGAAAGCGCGTGGATAACAGTGAGGCAATACCGTGGGGCAAGAGGGGTATGACAAGTCGGACAAGATGAAAGCAACAAAAGACAACGCACAGAGTAGGACAAACAGGGGACAAGACCACTATGTAAAAAAGCTAAGGATTATGTCAATACAAAAAAAAACAGTACAGAAGTGATCAAATAAGTTGTAACCAACAAACAAATTGAGATAAAATGCGGGGAAACCGCCAAAACTGAGGGAGGTGGAGTTGATGAAAGAGTATTAAAGAAAGCGTCAACCATTGGATGACGAAAAAGGCATGACAAGAGATCGGGCTCAGCACTGGGTAATCGTGTGATGAACAACATATAACCACTCTAGTCAAGTAGGTTACACTGCCAAAATAAAGTTGCAAAGCAAAATTATAGTGTGTGATGAGAATATGGGTGTGTGTGGTGTGTGTGGTTTGCGAGTGACGCGTGCGTGTTTTATAAAAGGGGCATTGACTGTCACAACATACAATGAACAATTACACATTGGCATAGAGAAACCATATTACAAGGAGACAAGTTAATCATTATTACATCATGGAATAGATAATGAAAATAAGCAATATACGATTGTTTCAACCAAAAGGGAATGATTGTGAATACAAAGCATATACTGATGCAGAAGGAAACCAAATGTTATGTAAATACCCTGAATGCTGAGCGGATAATAGCAAAGTAGATATAGTTCTGCACCAATAGACAAGTCACTTCACACCGCGAATTGATGTGGCGGAAGTGCAAGCAAACGTCCCACAGCCGACGCAAATCACACCGCACGCGCCGCGAACGCAGGACAAGAGGTGCACTTGTAGAATGGACCACTTTCACTCGCTGATAGACAACAGCCGAATTAGCTATCGCCTATCAGGTGATGAAAAAAGTATGTATAGGTAATAAAGACGAGATAGGACAATACAACCGTCTCATGTGCTGAATGTATTGATAATCCACCTGGATGGGTATATGCAGGGAATGAGGGTGCAAAATCAATAAAGAAAAAGACTGAGGCAGCACCTAGAAATATTGTAAGGAGAGTAATAAAACAAAAAACGCTGGGTGGGGGAGGTAGACATAATTTATACAAAGAAAATGGGGAAGCTAAGGCAGATACAGTAAACTTTAAAAACATATGATGCAATTGATGACAATGCACTGTTGTATGAGTACCATGACAACACAAAGCTAACAGTAAACTAAAGCACTATAACATGAGGAATATGATAACGGTACGTGGATAGAATTATATGATCTCAGAGAACTCGTACGCTAAATACGTTAGGTGGTGTACGTGAATACAAATGCACTGGTAGCATATGGAAACAATGTTTAATAAGGTATCAAAAAGAGATTTTGTAAAAATAACATGAGACGGTACATTGTGAATGCATAAACCAGAATGAATATGTTTATAATGGTACAAATTGATATTATGGAGCATAAAAGTAATATGTACGTGTGTTTGTATTTGTGTGTATTTGTGGTGTGAGGGTAGGTGTTGGTATGTTTGTTGATACACAAGCAATCTAATACAATTTGTCATGAGAAGTCACATTGAAAATACAGATTATAGGTCGGATATACCAAAATTAATATAAACAAAAGCAATATTATGGTGCGTAAAAGTGGTATAGGGTGTGTGTGTGTGTGTGTGTGCGTGTTTTAAATATGGGAGAAATTATAACTACCGCATCATACAATAGTACAGCTGGGGAATATTATAACTGAAATTGCGAACGATACAAGGCGATAAGCATAATAATAAGCTAATCGTAGTCAACAGTAACAATAACAGCACGGCAGGGTGTTATGAAATAGCTCAGGGAAGGTACACTATACACTGATGGCATATATAGAAACCATATCTTTAAGGAAATTAAAATTAACCTTTTTACAATAATGGAATAGCACAATGAAATTATAAACTATGTAGATTGAATTAACCAAGGAACGATAATATGGTGTATGAAAAAAAATCTTATACAAATCTTAAGTATAACCCTGAATGCAGAGGAATATGACAACAACACGTTTTATGCTATGTTCATCACCAGATGGATAAGTCTCTGCACACCGCGAATTGATGCAGAAAAACGCAGACACAAGTGCAAGCAACACCACCGCAGTAGACGCATTGCGAGATGTCGCGCACGGTGCACGTTTGCGGCAAGGGGCGAACGTGTAAAATGGAATTACTTGCACGCGCCTGAGAACAAAAGCCGAATGATTTTACCCATTAGGTGATGAACAAGGTAAAGTATGCAAAAAATATAGAGGCGTGTTACAAAGACTCTATGTGCTGAGTATATTGACAATCCCCTGTATGTTTATGTGCAGGGGATTAAGTGGCAAGAGAGAGAAAAACATGAGCTCAGCACATAGAGATAATGTAAGGAGCAAAATAAATACAATAAATATGAGGGAGGTAGGGCATAATTAGTACATTAAATTGTGGATGGTAGGGGCAGATACAAAACAAAATTTCATTAACAATATGATACAATGATGATTGATGCACTGTTGTGGGTAACCAAGTATAACACGAAGACTAAACTACAACATGATAATAATATGCTAAAACATTTTTGAGTGTTGAAAAAACGTGTGAAACGGGATGGGACGTTGCCGGTAGTTTCTTACGTGTTATTTTCCACAATTAATGTCCAAAATTAATGGTTATCCATCGCCCTTGATTACAATAAGTGCCATTACATCATTACTAATTATGCAAAGTCGTGTAAGAATCGTGATCTCTTTAGAAAGGTCACGCCTGTTGCCAAATCCACGAGAAGACCGCCACGGAGGTCATGACTTGCCCAATAGAGCGTCGGCGCCCAGCGTGATCAATCACCCCGCGGTAGGCAGCACTGAGAAGGAAAATGCTCAGTGTGCTTTGTTTTTTTTCTTTTTTTTTGACCACTACCATAGGTGCGTGTGGATTCTGAATTGATGTCGTTTGAAGAGATTCTTATGTTACATGGTGGATTGGGTACTGACGTTGGATGTAAAACTACGACAGGCGAAGGCTGGTTGTAATAAAATACTGAAAAACGATTTTACCGAGTTACGTGCGTCATTCAGAAGGAGCTCAAGGGTTCTGCCCCTTGCAACTTACCGCGAATCTACGGGGCGCTCCCGGTCCCGCTACAAATTGGTGTCAGAAGTGGGAATCCTAATGAAACGTGCAGGCTGTGGTGAAGAAGGCGACGGAGGCGACGTTGGAGTTGTATGTGCGACAAAGTAGTGGTGCTGCGGTTACTGCTATCGGATTCCAACGGCTAGTTGGGTGCGACGAAAGCGACGTTGGAGGTGTATGTGCGACGACGTAGTGGTGCTGCGGTACGGCTACGGAGATTCAACGGCTACGTTGGGGGGACGAAAGCGACGGGGGAGGTGTATGGCGACGGAGGCGGACGGTGGAGTGGTGTGGCGACGAAGTAGTGGTGCTGCGTACTGCTACGGAGATTCAAAGGCTGGCTTACGTTGTGTTGACAGAAGTGACTGGGAATGCGGAAGTGTGTGTGCGACGGAGGCGACGGAGGAGTGGTGCGGCGGTACTGCTACGGAGATACAGCGGTGGCTAGTTGGTGGACATAAGTGACTGAGAGTTGTGTGTGCGAGGAGGGCGACGACGTAGTGGTGCTGCGGTACTGCTACGAGGAAATCAATGGCGATTAAGGTGACCGTAAGCAGATGGCCAGCCGGGGATCTGGGAGGAGTCGTAGAGAGAGTGACAAGTGGGAGGCAAGAAGAAAGCGGTGGGAGACCTAGTCGTGACGATATTGATGGTGTTGTGAGCGGTTGGTGAGGAAGTGAGGTCGGGCAGCGATGATTCTGGTGCCATGTCGGTGGTAAAGGGGATATTGACAAGGTGAGAGTGAGGGGAGAGACATTTTATGATGGATGAGGACCAGGTGTCAACGGATGAGTACTCGCTGAGTCAGATGGAATCGGGTGATAGATTAAGGTAACCGGGGGAGTTAGTAAGATGGGTGACTGGCTAGGAGCTTATAGGCGGAGAGATTAATTATGGAGAGCAGGGGACAGACACTGATGAGGGCGAGTATGAGAGACAGGAGAGGCGAGAAGACGAGAGATGAATGAGTTAACGTCAGCGGGAGAAGGCGGAATTCAGGTGAGCGGCGTTCGGCGCTGGGCAGAAAGAAGGAAGGGGAAGTAGGAAAGAAGAGAAACAGGATAGTGGATGGAAGGACAGCAGTATGACGGAGGGAGGAGGGTAGAGGAAGAGAAGAGAGAAGGTGTGGAGAGAGGAGGAGACGACTCAGAGATTTGGGTCGTCCCAACAGGAGAAGAGGAGGAGCGGATTCGGGAGGGTGCGCGTGCGCGGAGATTTGGTACAGGAGGCGGGAGAGCATCTTAGGACAAGGTGGTACTCAATGGAGAAGAACGCAGAGGAGAAGATGCGACAGATAAAGGATGATGAAGCCACAATTGTTGGAGAGAGAAAGACGGATAAAGCGAGGGGAAGGATACTACCAGGGTGGGGGAGACGGGCTCTCCCTTAAATAGGAGGGTGAGGGAGTCACGATATGCCCATAGGACGGGGCGAGGTGAGAGTAGCGGAGTATACGGCAACTGGAGAACGTTCAAAGAGGGAGGTGAAGAGATACGGCAGCGGGTAGAGGTCAAAGAAAGAGACGGGCAGATGCGAAGAGACAATGGCGAGGCTCAGTGCGACTGAATATGAAGGGTGGGGAGTACAAGCGCGAAGACAAGGAGGAGAGAGTTCAGGGAAGATCAGGTAGGCCGACGAGCGTGGCGGATGTGGACCAGCGGTGGCAAAGGAGAGCGGTGTCGGACTGACAAGGAAGAGTGAGAACGCCGTCACCTGTGCCTATGGAACAGCGTGGTGGCGAGTTTGTTTCCTAGTTGGAACGGATGCGAATGGAAGATAGCAATACAGATAGGGTAGTAACTCTCGCTACGTGAGACCGACTAGTGCCTAGCCACGTGTATGTGCCACAGCATTTGAGAGAGAAGCTAGGCGGGAGATGGGAGATATGGAGGTAGACGTCGAACTGAGAGACCGGAAGGGATTGGCGAACCGGACTTGTTGGAACATCCTCCGTTGAAGAGGGAGAGACGGGCAGAGGGCAGCGGAGTTTGCAGCGAGGTATGGGGAGAGGCCCGAATATGAAAGAAGGTTTAAACAATACACGGGAAAATACCCTGGAAGGATTTTCGACTGAATTTCGAGGCTTGTAGGGAATACATACATGGACTGATAAGGAAGCAACATATGCGATGTTACTTGTGCCCGGTGATGCATTGTCTGCATTTGACATAGGAACGACGTTAACCCAAAGGAGATGACCTTTGGAAAAATGAGGAAGTGATGGAGGAAGGAGTCGGACCGAGGGAGAGTCCGAAAATGGACACGGAAGCTATGAGAGAATCTCCTTCTCACACACCAGCGGAATTTATGCTTGGAATGTCCTACCATTTGGCCTTGCAATGCGCCCTCAACGTGTGAAAGATTGATGGATAGAGTGTGGCTGGATTGAGATGGGATGACGCTCCTGTTTATTTGGACTACGTGATTGTTTTCGGTAGCACCGTGTCGGAGTCTGTCAGATGGTTAGAGGTTTGCGAGGTCCGAGGAGCCGGGTTGAAACTCACGCCATCAAAGTGTCACCGAATTTAAAAGGAGGTGACGTTATTTGGGCCACGTAGTATCTGAAAGGGGTATCCATACGGATCCGTCACTAGAAGCAGTTCGGGATTGGCCGACGCCAAAGGCGCCCACGCAGGTGCTTGTTTCTTGGGAGTGGCGTCGTACTATCGTCGGTTATCCGTGGATTTGCTGATAGAGCGCACCTCTGCCATCGGCTGACAGAGAAGACGTTGGTGTTTGAATGGACGAGCGAATGGGACGATGCGTCAAAACGTTGAAAAGAGTTGCTGATCAGGGCTCCAATTTTGGCTTAACCGCGGCCAGAGTGCAATTTAATCTTAGACACTGACGCCAGCAAATTTGCGATAGGGGGCGTACTGTCACAGAGCAGGATGGCGAGGAGAGAGTTATAGCTTATGGCAGCAAGTCATTGTCCCGGCCAGAGCGAAACTAATGTGTGACGAGAAGAGAGTTTCTTGTGGTGTATCCTCAAAAAGTATCGCATACTTAGGGGGAAGCAAAGTGAAAGTGAGGACGGACCACGGGTCGCTAGGGTTGTTAACTTCCAAGAAACCCCGAGGGTCAGTGGTGGCGAGATGGTGGAGGTGCTGTCCAGTTTCAACATCGATTTTGAGTACGAGGAAGACGCCATTCTAACGCAGACGGACTGTAGACAGTGTGGGCGGAGGGAGGCTAAGAAGGTCCAGAATGAGGAGGCGAGCAAGAGCAGAAAGCAGAGGAGATCAGATGACGGTGAGATCGGGGGACAAACCGAACGTCTGAAGTGATGGGACAGTGGAAGCTATCAGAGGGCCCTTGGTGGAAGTGTCGTGGAGTCAATCCTGAGGGCGGACCGGGATGGTGCAGGAGCTGAAGTGGATGGTGGCGCGATACTCCAATCTGCGGGCGTGTGGGCTGGTCAGAGTCGGAAACACATGATCGACAAGCATGGAGCGGATAGAAACCATGACCCCGTGGTGGTTGAAGTTGTAATGTGAATATACAACAGAGATTACACTAGAGATGATACGTGAGGCGCAGTCGGCCAGACGTAGACAATGGCTCGGTCCTGAGGAGAAAGGAGGCTGGAGAGGGGAGACCCCCATGGAAAGATGTATCTGCATTGTCGTCTGCATTGAAGACGTATTGGGGCCAGTGGAAGGTTGCAGAGTAAGGAAGGCATCTTAGTGAAGAGATGGGAGAGTGGAGATGGGAAGACTACTAAGTGGTTGGTCGTGTACCAGGGACAATGAGGAGAGGAAGCGAGTGCTAGATGAACTGCATGAATCGAAGGCAGGAGCGCACCTTGGGTGGAACAAGACCCTACCAAAGTTTCGAGAAAGGTATTACTGGGTGGGAATGAGTGCCGGATGTGAGGTCCTATCTACGCATGTGCATAGGGTGCGCTGTGAGGAGGAAGGGACCCCCAAAGCGTCACCGAGCCCCAATTTAAAACAGGAACAAAGTAGGAGCTCTATCGAAACGGGGTTAGCATTGGATGGTTGGGGCCCCTGACCGGACGGATGGTGGCATGAATAAATCCTAGGGCGTGGCGATACTGGAACCGGATGGATGGAGGAATATGCATAAGAGATAATGTGCCGGACGGTTGCAGCGAAGTGGTGATGAGGTCGTCTGTAGGTTTGGAGTTCCGAAGGAACTCCATTCCGACCAGAGCCGTAACTTCGAGTCGAAGGTATTCAGAGAGATGTGTCGGATGATATTGGTGGATTGAGAAGACCCGTACGACCCCGTACAAACCCCAAGTTTCGGATGGCCTTGTCGGAGGTTACAATCGGACAATAGCCCAATCGCTGTATTCGTCATGATTCAAACGTTCCAGAATCAGAGGACTGGGACCAGTATCTCTTCCTATGTGGGCTTCGCTGTATCGTTCAGTGTTAAGGAATCGAACGGCTGAGAGTACCAATATGATGATTTTTTTTTTTGTTGGGGCGAGAAGTAGAAGTAAATGTTCCCGTTGACTTGGTGGTGTGTGCGGGACCAGATGAAGAAGAATGCGAAACAGATAGCGAGCGAGTTGGGAGTGAGGAGGAGCGGTATTGTAGGGGAAATCCATGAGAGAGGCAAGGCCCACGCTTTGGCAACAGTTCAGTATGAAAGAGACAGCAACGGAACTACGACCGTTTGGGCATGTCCCTGTGTTTAGGGCAGGTCAGCTCGCCTGGTTATAAACCATACGAGAAAGTTGCGACTTTCCAGGAAGTGCCCTGCCGTGGGAGGGCCCATATCTTGGTGGTAACCGCGCTCTCAGATGTGGTCTTCCGGATGCAGAAAGGTTGCCGAAGTCAGCCGAGAGTAGTTCATGCGGATAGATTAAAGCTCTATGAAGGACCAGCTTTGGTGGCATGGAACTACAATGCACCAGAAGTAGCCGTTGGGTTGGACCTGGGCAACGGGATAGAGAGGCCTTCGAAAGACCAGGGGGTCGCGACGACGGAGGAAGTAGCAGCTGAAGCAGGAATGGAAGACGAGAATGATAGCGATGCAGAAGAAGGGATACCTGACGAGGACAGGGCTTCTGTGATAAGAGGAAGACGACCTAGTAATGGGTCGAGTTGGACCTGCCGATTGACGAGTGCCTGCAGTAAAAGAAGGGGAAGGAGAACACCAGAACCGGATCGGCGACGTGGATGAGGAAGAGGAAGAGGGAGTGTACGAGTCGTCACAGTTTGAAAGCAACAAACGAGATGAGCGCCAGAAGGGTTACGAGATGTTAGTAATGGAGCAGAGGCCGAAGTGGGACGTGCTGAAGCGCGGAGGGAAAGTTAGAAAGAGGTTACGCTTCGATCAGGACGTAAAATAAAGATATACCGGGGAGAAGATGCGGAGGCCGATGAAGCAGAGGAAGAAGTGGCCGTGACGAATTCGGGGGAGCGGGAGAGATGAGAAGGCAACCGGAACGGGACAGATTGATCTGATGTAGTAGTTGACGGCACGAAAAAAAACAACAAACAAGGAGGAATCCTAAGCGACAGCGGGCGAAAGCCCTATAGATTCCGCTGATTGTTGAATAAGGTGAGATAAATTTTTATATGGTATGAGTAGGGGAGGAGGAATGAGGATGATTGAGAGCCTTGTATATAGTATTCTACAAGAAATCAACCAATAATCGGGCATAATGACCTAATCAAAGATGAAATTTGATGATTGAGCAAATTTGGTTGGGTAGCCAGAACAATAAGGGACGATGAAGGGGAAATAATTCCTTGCTCAAATTAGACAAGCGTAGGCATTGCGGAATGGTGAAGTCCAACCACAGATTGTCTGGTGCACACAGGTTCGGCAGTGAAAAAGAAGGTTGCGGCTTCCATCAGGACTGGGAGTTGGTCAGACGGACCGGCTGACTGGAGACGAATGGCCGACGTGCCGGATGACTTTGGATGGCCAGACGCGCCGGACGACTGGGGATGAATGGCCAGACGGACCAGACGACTTCGGATGAATGGCCAGACGGCCCCCGGCCAGACGACTTTAAGATGATATGGCCAGACGCGGCAGAGACTGTGAATGGGCGACGTGCCATGCGGACTTTGGATGAATGGCCAGACAGGCCGGACAACTTTGGATGGCTGGGCAGACGCGCCGGACGACTTGAGACGCATGGCAGATGGGCAGGAGACTTGAGGCTATGGCAGACGAGCCGGACGACTTGGATGGCCAGACAGGGCTGAACGAATGGATGGATGGCAGACGGGCCAGACGACTGGGGATGAACGATCAGCCGGACCGAAAGACCTCACATGGGCGGTCGATAGGAGTAGCTAGAGGGATATAACTGCACCTTAGAGATGGATGTTGCGGGCTTCAAGAGCGCCGAGACCAGGCTATTGTGAATAACCAGATTAGTGGTGTAACCAATATGGAACAAAAACACCGCATACCAGTCTGGTGGTGTGCTGTAATGTACCCGTAGATGGGGTGATCCACCAAATTTGTCAATGAAAATAGAACTCCGTACGTGATAGAGAGACGGTCGAGCGATAGTGAAGTGCAGCAAAGCTGCACACTGTCGTGAGCGCGTCGTCGAAACATTGAAGACGGGCATGTTGACGGCAATGATGGTGAAGGTGGTCCAACACACAGTGCGCTCACACCACGGGCACTTGATGCGGCAAGGGTGGCACATTGTTGGATGATGACGACACTGAAACTGGTGGGATTCGCACTATGACCACGGCGAGCCGTGGGCGGTCGATGACAACACCAGACTGCTGTGATGACAAAACATGAATGGCGCGATGAATACACCTGAATGCCGTGGCGTCAAGAAGATTGTAGTATAGGATTAAGAGTAGGCAGTTTCGGTGCGCATTCCAATCCGGTTGAAATTACAACGTCTGTGTGACGGGACGGCACAATCTGGGGAGGGGGCGTTGTGAAACGGGATTGGAGTTAGCCGGTATTTCGTAGTGTTTATTTTGACACGAATAATGTCCAAATTAAATGGTTATCCATCGCCCGCTGCTTACAATTTAATTTCCATTACGTCAGTACTATTATGCAAAGTCATGTAAGAATCGTGATCCCTTTAGAAAGGTCCGCCGTTGCCCCAATCAACGAGAAGACCGCAACGGAGGGTCTGTACTTGCCCAATCAAGCGAGTCGGCGCCAGCAGTGACAATAACCACGCGGTAGGCAGCAATGAGAAGGAATGCTCAGTTTGATGTTTGATACTACCATAGGTGCGTGTGGATTCTGAATTGTCGTTTTGAAGAGATTCTGTACATTGTGGATTGGGTACTTGACGTTGTGTGATGTAAATAGAAAAGGCGAAGGCTGTGGTTGTAATAACAATACTGAGAAACTGATTTTACCGAGTCACGTGCGTCATTTAGAAGGAACGCAAGCTTATGCCCTTGCACTTACCCGCGAGTACTCCGGGGCGCTCCAGTCCCGCTACACGTGTATTCGCGAGGCCAATTTAATTTCACATGTTGTATTCGCAGATACAACGAACATCACGATTTGCATACGTATTGATGATTGTGTACCACCAATTCGCACTTAGCGCACCTCAAAATGATAATTACCCATATAGTCCAAATATTTATGATGTTAGACCCCACACAATTGCACGACATTTGGTGTTAATATTACTCGAATAGTTCCAAAAATAAATATTAAAAGTCTACCAAATCAACCTAGGGAACATGTGAAATAAGGGGGCAACGTTGTACAGGGGTAAAAAAATAGAATTTCGTTCGAATGATTAAATGCTGCTACCAATTTATTGGGCTACTCCTAAGGTTTAAAAAAAGGTATAGTTTGCCCTATCTACGCATTAGTTTTAGTAGCAGTAGGCTCATAACCGTTCACCAGGTCATCCTGGGGTAAAATTCATAGAGTCCCGATTTGATCGGACTGGTTGTAACTGTTAAAAAAAAAAGAATTTTGTCCCCTAGATAAGTAAATATAAATTAGCTTCTTTGTTTGGACTTTCTATAAAATAAGAATTACAGAGCTATGACTAGTGACCTCCCAATAGACCCTGTAGCCCCCCTGTACATTTTTGCGTTCATTATTCAACGAATATTCAAAAGAGGGGTGCAACCAATAGATTTTCGGGTTTCTGTACCATTAGACGAACAATGTGACAAACCATTTTTCGATAACGTAAACGGATATATCTGAACATTTACCCCCATTGTGACCTTGAACCTCTTTTGACTCATAACTATTGAAACACAACCTTGCCAATATGGCAAACTATACCTTTTTTTAATCTGGGAAATGTACGAAAACGTTGGCATACTTTTCGACTGCGTTTTGGGATACTTTTCATATTTTGACCCCTGTATAAAACTTTTACCCCTTAAAATATATGTTCCATCCCTCCTTTGATTTTGTAGACCTTTTGATTGTTTTGTTTTTAAAGGTATTCTCAGACATTCTGTTGGAATTGATTCGTTGGGGCAATTAGTGTGGGTTAAGGCAGCATCATTCTATTTTGACTGGCCTAATAGTCGTATTAGCCTCGCTAAATGTATTTCACAGCTTATTTTTGACTAACCGAAATATGTAGATATTAAAAATTGACTGGTTTTGATAAAGTACGTGACCTAAGTAAACGCATGCGGCATGAAGATGAATGTGCACTTGCAGTAAACATAAAGCAAATAAAGGAAAAGCCTATTACTGCGATGGATTGTAAGGAAGTAATAGCAAAATTAGCTTTAATTACCTTGCACATTAATGAAACATCATTAACGACAAGTGAATATCTACAATTGACAAAATAAGTGGTCACTGAGTGCCTGATAATCACCGGGTCAAGTATGTACAAATCAGATGAACCTCATAAAAGGGAATGACAGGCTGAGTACCTTGGTCAGTTTCTTTGCAGTGTATTATTTACAAAACTAACACCTAAGTCTAAAAATGTTAATAAAAAGTAGGATCAACATACGCCAAAACTTTGAAACGCTCGCGTAAAATTAGGGTTTTTGGATGATTAGGCCATGGACATACGGCCTGGAAATGTCAAAAACATTACATGAACAAGATGCCAACACTCAGTGCGGGTTGGTTATACGGCTAAAGTTAGAAAAAACATGACTTTGAGAAATAAAGAGCACTCCATCGACGAGGCGACGAATGGCACCAGAATAGCTGAGTTCATTTTAACACAGAAATCAGCCTACCAAATTTCGAACACCTAATCAGTCACTATTACAATGAAGAGCTCACCTATAATAGTTTTATTAACATCGGAGAGTTCACCTAAATAGACATTATCATTGAAGGGCTCACCGTCGATTTCCTATCCGTGCAAAAAGAGAGATGTATGCGTGATCCAGAGGACACAGGACAAAAACCAGCAGTACGCATTGGTAACGGTTGGCCATAGAAGAGCTAGATGTTTCGCGAATCTTTTAGGCGATATATACACTGAGTTGCACTAACACTCTTAGAAACGCTGTAGACCAACATGAGATGTTTTAGCGCCTGCTGGCCATGCTCTGAACATCTTTAGAATAATGGAAATGACCGGTATACTAGCTTGAATACTGGCAATTAAAACTATGTTGTTTAACATCAACAGAAGTACCAACGGCGATTTAGCTTTTCCTGGGCACGAATGAATTATAACCGATTTCTTCAGGCTGAAGAAATGGTCGTCCGTTTAAGAAATACTGATCGCGTGCTTAGAAGATTAGCCCGACTCTGTGTATTCCAACGTGTACGAAGTAGAAAAACACTTGTTGAAAGACAGTCTGTACTGAGTTATTAGATGACATTGGGAAATACCGGAGCTACATCAATCACAGGTCAAGTGTACCAGTCTTACAAACAATCGGGTCGGCGAAACGAGTACCATATTTTGTTAAGTTAGATTAAATTAACGCCTGCTACCCATCATCAGGAAGTATTAAACGCCAAAGTTACCAACACAAACGAATCCGTACACGGCAAACCGCAATCTGATTCAATGTTGAAAACATAAAGACAGTGAAATTAAACAACCGGTTCATGGCAAATGAATATTTGTCCTAAACCACGTCCACACTGAAACGTCAGTGAAATTGGAAACAGTAATGGCAAATGAATATTTGTCCTCAACCACGTCCACACGGCTTGGTATCAGATAGCGATTGCAACGATTAAAGCGGATGTGGATAAAGCGCAACAGAAATCGAGCACAAACTATTGCATAACAAACGCCAATGGACAAAGCGAAGGGGCTCTAGCGAACAGTAAACATGATGGTGGAAGAAACCATTATTCCGCAAGGGGGTAAATTCGTTTTTCTTTCGATGGGACTTCATTAAAACGATATTTTCAGTGGAAGATCAATGATCATGTAAAGGGAGTTTAAAAAACTCCAAGAAGCCAAAGCAAATCGAGCATTGTGTGATAGTTTTATAGTCAATTATAATGGTAATTCAAATCGTTAAAGTGATTTAGTGGTTTGCCTGCAACGGTATCCGATGAAGTTTACCTTTGTAATACTCAAATTACTAATGCATTAATAAAATCCGCAAAGTTACTTCAAAATGCACGAGAGACTCCAATCTCATTAAAATACATCTTACCATGTCAGGGTAACAGTAACTCTCTCAATATTATGATAGGAAAATGCATAACATTACCAATTAGAAAGAAAATGTAATAACATAATTGTCAGCGAAATTGGATGCCTATTAAAGAAACATTCAAAGTAATAAGCCCAAGTTAAACGAGAGATGGAAGGTTAAGTACCGTAAACTATGTAATTATACGGTGATATATATGTTAAATATGCCTATTATCCCCTAGTTGGGGCGACAATTGGCTTGTGTTATCCCTTGGTATTGCGGTTTTATTCCGTTTTGGTTAACCAAAGGATAGGAATTTATTAATTTAATACCGTATTGTATGTTTTGAAACTAAAAAAATCATTTCATATAATACAAAACTACCCGCCAAGATCACAGATGAGTAATCATGACTTGATGACTGGCAAATTGGTATATATGAAGTAGCAAAATTGATTTGGTATTCAAAAATACATTGTTGTGATATGCCCGGAACTCCAATCATTCATTGAAATATTCTATTTTAAAATTGAAGACTATGACTTATGGGTATGAGTGCATTAGCATAAACTGGTTATATACCAACTGCTACAATCTGTTTTGCCATTTTCAGAAGGCTATAATCAACCATACTAATTTCGGGAAGTTTCTAAACGTTTTAAAAATATTTGGAAAAAAGGCGCATTCTCCATGAAGTCTTGTCTGTAAGATTCCACATTATTTGGAACATTTTGACAAATCCTATAATTCTGATCTCATTTGGCAAAGAATAAATGTCAAGTTTCGTTGTTACGACATGAAGTTGGTTCTTTTTAGCTGAACGAATAAACTGAAAAAAATGCAATGCTAGATATAAAAAGATCACCTAATGTAAATGTACAAACCCAGATTACCATTCTCAAATTCGACGCCCGGTTTTATTTAATTATATAAATTTTCGAAAAAGGTCATGAAAGAAAAGAAGAAAGTGTTATTCCTAGTTGGACCTAATAGATCGTTAGATTCCATGGAAAACAGGATTTTTATTCAAATTTACACCGATTTTCATTGGACAATCGACAAAAACCGGATCCTGGTGATATAACCTTTTGAATTTGAAACTTCAATGGCAAAAACCCATCATGAAATTGGGGCGCTTCAAAGAGCATGCCGTAGGTAAAGTCCAAGGAAATGCAAATGATTGATGTTTGGGTCAAAGTCTACAAGGAGGGACCAGAAAGCATTCGATATTTTGGTTGGTGATACCTTATTTGTGGTTTGCCATTGTGATTTATCAGAGAGTAACAGAAAATTCCAGATGACTGGTGTGTTAATATTTCATGACACTGGCTGATAATCAATAGTTTCACAAAATAATGTCACTTATAGTGTTTTTTTTTCTGACCTGTTTATTACAATGGATTGTCACACAAAGATGGAGTAGGTTTATCATCGCATTTCCTGGGACTTTAAGTAGATTGATGCGTGGACCTCTTGATTTCAGGAGTTGCGCGTGCATAAGCACGGGAATATGAATGCATCGTGGTAACAAAAAAAACAGAAAATCACATTTATAATCCACGAAATGGCCTTATGGCAATGAACAAAGAAACGGTTATTCATTTGATCTTAAACATAAACCATAAGAGTTTGAGAGTTCCCATTGTTAAGTTTGTCAACTGGGTGATATGGTTACTGTACCATTCACTGAAGTGTTCAAGTGAATTCATCAGCAGACTTCCCCCTAATTCTCAATTAAAGTGTTCACATTCATGGAATGCTCTGGGCAGACCTAAACGTTATTAGAACCTAATAGGGAAAGAAATTAGGACCATGTCAGAAACTGGTGAGCCAGGCTGGCCATGGAAATTGGCCTTCCGTGACAAAACATTAAGGAAAGATTTCATTCACAAATTGCATGTTATGTTGGCAGTATTAGGTGTTGTACATAGTTACTAACGCCACTGTAGCCTACTCGTGATTTAACACCCAGTCTGTCAGATTTAAACAGCTCTCTTCAGAAAAGAAAGGAAATGCCAGTTGCTTCAGGTACCAATCGCATCCCCTACCTAGGTGTGGGAAGAAAAAAAATGTCCAAAAAAACCCTCTACTCATGACGTCATTTGCCAATATATAATAAAAAAATACTATGGAGAACAGCCGAAATACCATTGAGCTGGAGAACGGGAGAAACAAAAGTATCCAAAGAGGAGAACACTAGTGATCCCTCCTGCTTCAGGCCCCAATTACAAGACTTCCGTGAGGGTTATACGGCTACAGTTAGAAAACACTGACTTTGAGAAATAAGAGCACCATTCGACGAGGCGACGAATGGCACAGTATAGCATGAGTTGCAAATTTTGACACAGAAATCAGACTACCAAATTTCTAACACCTAAATAGTCCTATTACCATGAAGAGCTCACCTATAATAGTCTTATTAACATCGGAGAGTTCACCTAAATAGTCATATTATCATTGAAGGGCTCCCCGTCGATTTCCTATCCTTGCAAAAGAGAGATGTCATGAGTGATCCAGAGACACGGACAAAAACCAGCAGTACGCATCGGTAAAGGTTGCCCTAGAAGAGCTAGATGTTTCCCGAATCTTTTCGGCGATATACACTGAGTTGCACTAACACTCTTAGAAACGCTGTCGACCAACATGATGATGTTTTAGCGCCTGAACAATCCTTAGACTAATGGAAATGACGGTACTAGCTTGAATAACTGGCAATTAAACTATGTTGTTTAACCATCAACATGGATTACACGGCGATTTTAGGCCTGGGCACGAATGAATTCATAACAGGATTTCTTCATGGATGCAAGAAATTGGTCGTCGTTTTAAGAACATACTGATCGCCCGTGCTTTGAAGATTAGCCGACTGTGTATTCCAACGTGTACGAGTAGAAAAAACACTTGTTGAAAGACAGTTGTACTTGCGTTATTAGATGAACATTGGGAAATACCGGAGCTAACATCAATCACAGGTCAGGTTACCAGTCTTAAAAACAATCGGGTTCGGCGAAACGGTTACCATATTTTGATTAAGTTTTAGATTAAATTAACGCCTGCTACCCATCATCAGGAAGTATTAAACGCCGAAGTTACCAAACACAAACGAATCCCGTTACACGGCAAACCGCAATCTGATTCAATGTTGAAAACATAAAGCAACAGTGAAATAAACAACGGTTCATGGCAAATGAATATTTGTCCTAAACCACGTCCACACTGAAGCGTCAGTGAAATGGACAACAGTTAATGGCAAATGAATATTTGTCCTAAACCACGTCCACACTGCTTGGTATCAGATAGCGAATGCAACGATTAAAGCGATGGATAAAGCGCAACAAGAAATCGAGCACAAACTATTTGCATAACAAACGCCAATGGACAAAGCGAAGGGCTCTAGCGAACAGTAAACATGATGGAAGCAACCATTATTCTGCAAGGGGGTAAATTCGTTTTCTTTCGATGGGACTTCATAAAACGATATTTTCAGTGGAAAGATCCATGATCATGTAAAGAGTTTAAAAAACTCCAAGAAGGCAAAGCAAATCGAGCATTGTGTGATAGTTTTATAGTCAATTATAATGGTAATTCAAATCGTAAAGTGATTTAGTGGTTTGCTGCACGGTATCCGCTGAAGTTTACCTTTGTAATACTCAAATTCCATTAATGCATTAATAAAAATCCGCACAGTTACTTCAAAATGCACGAGAGACTCCAATCTCATTAAAATACATCTATTACCATGTCAGGTAACCGTAACTCTCGTCCATATTATATAGGAAATGCATGTAACATTACCAATAGAAAGAAAATGAATAACATAATTGTCAGCGAAATTGATGCTATATAAAGAAACATTCAAGTAATAAGCCCAAGTTCAACGAGAGATTGGAAGGTCAGTAACCGTAACTATGTAATTATACTGTATATATATGTTAAATTATGCTATTATCCCCTACGTTGGGGCGAAATTGGCTTTTGTTATCCCTTTGTATTGCGGTTTATTCCGTTTTGGTTAACAAAGGATATGAATATTAATTAATTTAAATACGTATATGTATGTTTATTGAAACTGAAAAAAAAATCATTTCATATTAATCCAAACTACCAGCCCAGATCACAGATGAGGTAATATGACTTGATGACTTGCCAAATTGGTATATATGAAGTACAAAATTGATTTGGTATTCAACTACATTGTTGTGACTATGCCCGGAACTCCAATCATTCATTGAAATATCTTATTTTAAAATTGAAGAACCTGCTTTATGGTATGATTGCATTAGCATTAATACTGGGTTATATACCAACTGATACAATCTTGTTTTGCCATTTTCAGAAGGCTATAATCAACCATACTAATTTCTGGAATGTTTTCTAAACGTTTTAAAAATATTTTGAAAAAAGGCGCATTCTCACATGAAGTCTGTAAGAATTCACATTATTTGGACATTTTACAAATCCTATAATTCCTGAATCTCATTTGGCAAAGAATAACTGTCAAGTTTCGTTGTTACACTAGGAAGTTTGATTCTTTTTAGCTGACCGAATAACTGAAAAAAATGCAACTGTAGATCTAAAATCTCACCTAATGTAAATGTACAAACCCAGATTACCATTCTCAAATTCGACGCCCGGTTTTTATTAATTATATACATTTTCGAAAAAGGTCATGAAAGAAAAGTTGTTATTCCTCGTTGGACCTAATAAGATCGTTAGATTCCAACTGGAAAACAGATTTTTATTCAATTTACACCGATTTTCATTGACAATCGACAACAACCCGGATCCTGGTGAATATTAACTTTTGACTTTGAAACTTCAATGGCAAACCCATTCCTGAATTAGGGGCGCTTCAAGAGCATGCCGTGTTAAAGGTCCAAGGAAATGCAAATAGAGTTGATGTGCTTTGTGTCAAGTCTACAAGGAGGGACCAGAAAGCATTCGATATTTTGGTTGGTGATTACATCATTTGTGGTGCCATTGATTATCAGAGAGTAATAGAAAATTCCAGGTGACTGGTGTTAATCTATTCATGACACTGGCTGATAATCAATAGTTTCACAAATAATGCCACTATAGTGTTTATTTTTCTGCCCCTGTTTATTACAATGGAATGTCACACAAAGATTTGGAGTAGGTTTATCATCTCATTTCCTGGGACCTTTAAGATGATTGATTCGTGGACCTCCTCTGATTTCAGGAGTTTGCTAGTGCATTAATGCACGGGAATATGAATGCATCGTTGTAACAAAAAACACAGAAAATCAAATTTAACATCCACGAAATGACATTAAGGCAATGAACAAAAGAAGCGGTATTCATTTGATCTTAAACATAACCATAAGAGTTAGAGTTCCCATTTGTTAAGTTGTCAGCTGGGTTATATGGTTACTGTACCATTCACTGAAGTGTTCAATGTGAATTCCTCAGCAGTCTTCCCCTAATTCTCACTTAAGTGTTCACATTCATGAATACCGCTGGGATAACCTAACGTTATAGAACCTAATAGAAAGAAATTAGGACATGTCAGAACTGGTGAGCCAGCTGGCCATGGAAATTAGGACTTCCGTGACAAAACATTAAGGAAAGATTTCATTCACAAATTGCATGTTATGTTGGCAGTATTAGGTGTTGTACATAGTTACTAACGCCACTGGTAGCCTACTCGTGATTTAACCACCCAGTCTGTCAGACTTTAAACAGCTATCTTCAGAAAAGAAGAAATGCCAGTGCTTCAGGTACCAATCGCATCCCCTACCTAGTGTGGGAAAAATGTCCTAGAACAACCCGGCTACTACATGAAGTTATTTGCAATATATCATAAAAAATATATGGAGAACAGCTGCAATACATGTGAGCTGGAGAACGGGAGAAACCAAAGTATCCAAAGAGGAGAACACTAGTGATCCCTCCTGCTTCAGGCCCATTACACTGACGAATTCTAGTGCTAACCTCGGAATGGGTATTCTCGCTCAAAAATCCATCTACTGCCTGAGAGAAAACAATTGACCAATTCATTCAGAAGGGTTTCATGGAGAAAATCTCAGGATGTGTGGAACACACAGAAGTACTAAATGAAATGCTTCAAGATGCCAAAAAGAATGGTAAACTAATTGTGACAACATGGCTGGACCTGCAAATGCATACGGTACTGTACGTACCACTTTACCTTGTACAGTTTGCATTAGAGTGGTATCATGTTCCAGACCACATTAGGAAGATCATATTTAAGTACTATGATGAGCTGCTCATATGTGTCAAACAACTGAATGGACAAATGACTGGATACAGTGCATGATAGGAGTCTTCCAAGGCTGCCCACTTTCCTGCATCCTGTTCTTGGCCGCCTTCAATCTGGACCTATACCAGTCCAAACACCTCGGGTACTGCATGAGTGGATCTGACATCATATCATCGGCCAAAGCATACACAGATGACCTGACCCTCGTAGCTAGGAGTCCGGGATGCCAAGAACTTGTAAATACAGTGAACAACTTCCTCAAGTGGACACGGACCATGAAAGCCAAACCAAGCAAATGCAAGTCTCATGTCATGGAGAAGTTTGTCCCCAACGCAGAACAGAAGCGACAAGGACACAAAAAGCAAAAGCCTAGAAAAAAGCCTAGAAATAGACGGACAGCAGATTGCTTATATCCATAGTCAACCTATGCGGTTCCCCATGAAGCTGATCTATAACGACCTGAAGGACAATAACATCAGAGATATGGTAAGCACAAAGCTGCCAGAAATGTTTCAAACAATCAATCAAGTCAACTGAGTGGGCTTATGAATCTATGGATATACAATAATACTATTGTACCCAAACTGACGTGGGAGTTAATTCATCCTCTGTAACTTCCCAATTTCCTACATCGAAAGTCTGGAAGCTACTTGCACCAAATACCTGAACCAATAGGTAGGTACAAGCAGATGCACCAACATAGGGCTGCAGATTGAGCCTGCTTTTGGGGGTGAAGTGGCAACTATCGTACTACAATTAAGCTAATTTTTATATTTTTAGAAACTATAGGTCCTACCTATCTCGCAGATATAAAATTGCCCGAAATTCCTCTGGAGGAACATGTTCAAATAACGTCATCAAAATGGCCGCCATTTCTGTGTATATTTGGTATTAAACTTTAGTGCATGACAACAATTAAGGCTTGTTTTATGTGTTTTAATTAATGTTGTTGACATTTCTACCTGTTGTAATACTTATGAAATATGGTGCAAATCAAATTGATACCAAAATAAGTACCAACATTAACTAGTAGGTTGACACGCAGTCGTCATAAAGTGCGCGGGGCAGCAAAAAGATGTTTATTTCCATAGACACACACAATATGCGAATATTCAATTTTGCACTGAAAATATCGGATTTTCATGCAAGTTTTGGCTCTAAATGATAACAAACTACAAGTTCTATGTATACAGAATGTTTTCTTGCCATACTCTGCAGAACATTTTCAAAACGTACCGTAAATTATAATAATGATAATAATGAAAATAATAATAATAATAGTTGGCAACGACCCCTTTAGCCATTGCCTTTGAAGGCGGGTCCTTCACATTTGTTTCCGGTTAAAATTGACCGGAGAGGTTGTCTCAACATTTACCTTGAAGCTTTTGATGATAATTTTTAGCATTTAGCGCTCCTAAGGAAAATTTCGTGGGGTAGGTGGTACAGGGAAGGTAACTTCCCCCTCGCCCCGTAAGACGAGGGTTATTTGCTACAGCCAGGGCCGTAACGAGTGAAATTTTCACTCTCAAAAAGAGTGAAACGCTTGTACAACTCCTTTGGAGGAGTTCAAGGAACTAAGGGCAACACGAAAATGAGTGTAAATCCACTCTTTTTTGGGGTCATTTTCACTCTTTTGGAGCGGAAATTCCCTCTTTAAAGTACAAGACCCCTCTCATTTTGGATTGTTTTACAAAAGTTTTACTCTTTATTGGGAGTGAAAGTTTCACTCATTTACATTTAGAGAGTGCACAGGATGGGTTCGGGCCTTCGGAAAAGTGGACCTTTTTGTAAAAGTAGACCTTTTTGGGCTGTTTGCGTACCCCTTCACCAAAAATGTTGACTTTCTTGTCAAATTTCTTTAAATTTTGTACCTTTTTATTTTAAAAAAATCAGCAAAAAGTGGATATTTGGTCCCTTTTGTGGAATTTGATGTTGCCATTCATCCCCTCGCATTCGAAGCTAGCTATAGCAGGTGCAGGTACCCGTCCAACTACGGCATAATTAGTATTATTCTAAATGTGGAAATATGGGTCTTGTTTGTATTTCAATTACACACCAAATTCATCCGCTATTGTTATAGAAGAGTATGCTCTGTAAGACGTTACGGGCCACCTTTACCCCTTTTCAGTGCTTCTATACCATCTTTATCCCTAACGCCCTTTCGGGGAAATGACTACGAACCTAACGTTCACCCCAAAAAAGGAGGTAGCGTTATTGTTCTTGTTAGATCTAGGGGCAATTTCCCTCTAAAAAAATGTCAGGGATCCGCTCTGTGTGATTTCTGAAAAGCGAAAAAAATGCATTTAAGGAACGTTAGGGATATAATTTATATAGCAAAAGTAGAAACCAAGAAATCTGGCTAATCAAAGTGGTATCATGGGCGTAGTAGAAATAAAAAAATGAAGGTCTCCATCTTGTAGAACCAGATGAGCGATCATGATGTAAGGCCGTTATTTGTGAAATTTGCATTGTTGTGTCATCTGCAAGAAGGCACATAGGGATTGCTTTGGTACTGTGTTTGCCTGTGAATGTGTCTGTGCTTAAAATATTGACCCAAATGTTAACCCAAATGCGTACATTTTCATGAAACTTGGATACAATGGTCTTTGGATAGTGGCCCACATGTTGGTGACCTCATAATGATCTTGTTGAACTCGTGTGACCTTTGTATCCATTCACAAACCGCGACGGCAGACTACGCATGCGATCGGTGTGAGCACAAGACCAAAGCACAGATATATGGAGATATCCCTCCAATTTCATCTTCTGTTGCAAAAAGCCGTGCACGATTTGCCGGTCACTGTCATCGTGCGATTGATCAAGTAGTCTCAGACGTCACATGTTTGAAGTTACCATGCCAAAACAGAGGTCGTCGCCCCTTTAACTACATTCATGTGATTGCTCGAGACATCCAGCAGGATCCATCTGACATCCCCAATTTAATGACAAACAGGGACATTTGGCGCGCTACATGGTGAACAGCATCTCGGCTGCGGCCGTTAGATAGAGTATAGGAAGTGGCTTTGATGGGACACCCTGACCTCCCTGAAGGTGGTACCTCCAATTTCATTTTCGCTAAAATGACCACACAGGATGAACTTACAGTTACATAAAAGCCTCAGATCATATTCGTTTGCGTTTTTGTGCGACAGGCGATCATCCGTTTGAAATGTATCAAAATGTTGCCATCGTTTTAAAATTCTTGCATGATAGGCACCCCTCTTCTGTGTACACAGGTAAGCCCTCTTTACCTCTACCGCTGTTTTAAACTTGTATGTTGAAAGAGGATTTCAAATATTCATTTGTTAAAAACTACCAGCAAAAGCGTTTCCCTGGGATTTTATGAGAAAGACGCTTACTTCGGGACTGAGAAATAATTAAGTGTACTTTATGCACAAAATTTATACAAGCTTGGTGCTTCTAGAGCTTTAAATTATGACAAAGTACCCATCCAAATAGTTAAAAATGCATAGAATGTGCAAAAATATCCTAAATTTTCATATCTTATGGTTAATTGTGCGCTTTTAACAGCTTTATGCGCTCTTTATTTTCTTCTTATGCAAAAAAGGCATCCTTGTTTACCAAAAGTTATGTGTTGTGAGGTGTTTGTTTGTTTGCATGTGTGCGAAATGCGTTCTTGATAACTGCAAACAAACTTTTAAAATAGAGTATCAACTTTAATATCTTATATAACACTATGTATTCATTTTTACTCTTCTTTCGCATTTCTATACATGAACACTATCATCCAAAAAAAAATTGAGACAAGAATAAAACATCTTAAAATTGGTGGGAAACATGCTCAATCAATCTGATACTGTAATATATGATACATATTTTACTTTCAATGTATCATATACAATTGGATATTGGTTATAAAATACTATAATAATAAGGTTATGAAAACAAATCTTCATTAGTGTAAAAATAAGACATTCTACCGCTTATAAAACATTTGCAGTGTGTGTTAAAGCAAAATTATTTAAAAGTAAACATTTTCTGCATACTTTATCAAATTAAATTATAGAAACACCATTTTTTATATTGGCCGCCATATTGAAAGCGCTCTCTAGTGTTTAAAATATGTAATATCTCTAGAATAACTCAAAATAAATAAATGTTGAACGAGAAATGTAATATCTCACAGAGTTATGGCCCTAAAAGTCTAGCAAGTTGACGGAATGAAGTCGGTACCGAAAGAGAATGCTAAAACGAGTCATTTTGGGCAGCCATTTTGATGACGTCATTTGCATATGTTCCCCCACAGGGATTTTGGGCAATTTTATATTTGTAAGATAGTCAGGACCCATACTTTAAAAAATACCAAAATTAGCTTGTAGTACGATAGTTGCCAGTTCCGCCTTTTCTGAGGCACTTTTTGGTCGTCTCTCTTCACCTACCACCAGTACTCTGTACAGGACCAGGGAACACTATGGCCTGCAACTGAAAAAAGCTAACCACTTCAGTCAAATGTATGCAAGTAAGTAAGTACTATCTAGACAAGCACTCAAAAGATGGAAGTACACAGGCACACTACACACCATGTACGCTCCCATAGCATCTGTACTGCTGGCACACAGCGCCACCTATTCCGTTTCCGCATCGCTAATTGGCCGGCTATTCTTAGACATGCACTACGTCTTTTGACTCCCTAGCAGCAGAGCGCTGTGTTAAAGGCTCTGCGATTAGCTTGAACAAGGAATGAAAAAAAAACGGTTTCGCGGTGCCTTGGATATCGCGAAATTAACGAATCAGGTGGTCGATCTGATGCTAGAAATGGGTTCCTGACAAAAACGACCAATTAGCTCACTAGCTTTTGTAAGCCTGGCGTCTGGCATGACTTGATAGCAGCAATCGAGAATTGAGCCAGCTGAAAGGTAAGAAAAATTTGCTTGTATTGATCGTATATTTCACGTTTTTTCGTCTTTTGTCAAAAATAAACCTATATTATAAACTAGTCAGCTAACTAGACAATTTAGTTAGGAATATTTGGTGCGTAAACCGTTACGATAGGCCAAGTATTTTGCGCAATCTCCAGTGTACCGCAATGTACAAAAAAACCAAATCAACGCTATCTGCCAGAGTTTCCCACCCTCAGCCTACGGCGGTCCGGAAAGTAAGTAGTCTGTGTCACAGACTGCAAAAGATATTATCTAAATTAGTACTGCGCGAGAGAGATTAACTTTATCAGTCCGTCATAGCGAATGCATGCAAATGAAACTCTCTAATATCTCCGGAATTCGAAGGGGTTCTATGGAGATTTTTGCATCAGAGGGTTCGTTACAGAAGCGGCTAACTTTATCAGTCCGTCATAGCGAATGCATGCAAATGAAACTCTCTAATATCTCCGGAATTCGAAGGGGTTCTATGGAGATTTTTGCATCAGAGGGTTCGTTACAGAAGCGGCTAGGGGCCGACCAGGTAACCTCGTCAATCAAGAAGATTATGGTATGAGTGCGCTTTATTCCGTTAATGAGTTTATTTAAGTATTACAAAAACCGATCGTCTGCCAGCTCGGGTTTCGTGGCGTGCAGGTGTAGGCGCTCGTCTTGCGATCAAAAGGTCCTGGGTTCGATTCCCACTTCTAACGCAAAATTTTAATCTATTATTTTGGGACTTAGAGATTGCAATGAAAACTTCGAAGTTGGCTAAACTGCGATTTACACGGTAAGTATAGGGTTACCTGGTCGGCCCCTAGCTGCTTGTGTCCGTTACTATGTTTTGTTTTCAATATGTATCGTAATTGGGTCTGAACCTATAAAACCTAGCGAGAAAATTGAAGTTTTTGTCGGGTACTTAGGTGCTCGCAAACACGGAAAAGTGAACACGCAATCGCTACGGGCCGCATCCCTTTATTTTAGTCTTGATAATTTTCAAACGCTGGTTTCAATTTACGCTTTCAATTTTAGAAACAGGATATACGTACTTACCGGGCCGCCGTACGCTCAGCCGATAAATGGTGTGGTGATAACTCCCTAGGGCAGTGAAGATTTGCCAAGGTTTGTCAAGATTCAACAATGGGCGGCGCTGTGAGCCAAGACGATACGTAAATGGTGTGACTACAGAAAATGCATGGAAAGTAAAAAGACAAAAGGCAGATGGAATGGTGTAAAAGAATTAGAACAGAAAGACCGCCATCTAATTCTGAACGAAATGGCTTGAGGTCAAACGGACAGAGCCGGTCTTGGTTACAAAAAGAACCAAAGGCTGATCAACGACATGAGTCGTCCAAAACAAAGGAAATTTATTGCCGTACTACTAAAAGATGTAGATGAGGAAGACATGTTGGTCTGCCTTTAGGGATGTGCGAAACAAGAGCAGTGGTTGAATTGTAGTCTGTCAAAGTCGAAACTTTTGTATGTCTTTCCACATCAACGTAATTAATTCATGATCAACTTCCCTCCCGATCCCCCTGCCAATCAGACGCTTTGGAGCAAGACCAATCTAGGACTCTGCCAATTATGTCATCATCGTCATTGCACACTGTTCCACATCTTCAATGGTTGTAGCTACTAATTAAAAAGCGGAAGATACAACAGGCACCATGACCAAACACTGAAAGCAATCTCCAGAGGTTTGGCACCGTACGTCATAAAGGCAAACCACAAAAAAGTCATCACAACTGAGAATCTGAACTCCATCTCTACAATAGCCTTTCGAACAGCTGATGGTACAACCTATCGAAATCCGGTCTTACCAATGCCTAAGACAGAGCCAACCAACATTCTGAAGAAGGCCAATGAATACATATTCCTGATGGATGAGAAATACAAACAAATAGCGTTCCCTCCAGATATCACTGAGACAGTTAAGATACCAGATATCACCAGCATAATGCTAGAAAGAAGAGCCAAGATCTAGTGGCTGACGTGAAAACAGAGGATGGTCTACTATTACTTTCCATACAGTAGGAAAAAGGTTTGCAATACTCAGTGCAACAAATGCCTGGCGCCTTGAGCATTACCCAAAGATAGAGGAAGGCTATCACTGATACCAGCAGCCAAAATTGCCTCAGATCGACGCTTTGTCACCTGGCTCATCAGAAGCTCAAGGTATTCATACGATGGAGCTACAAGCTACTCCATCATAGGGACGTAGAATGTTGAGCGCTCACAAAGCCAGGTTCAACCCGCCAAAATCTGGTACAAAGCCCAGATTCCACAAAACACACTATTCTAGACAAGAGAGTACTGCATAGGTGAATTTTCCCATACTATCTATCTAACGGGGCGCAGCCCGAGATGCTGTTCACCAAATGTCGCGAGCCTAGCGCCAAATGTCCCTGGTTGGTCTTAGGTTGGGGATGCAGATGGATCCTGCTGGATGTCTAAAGCAATCACATCAATGTAGTTAAATGGGCGACGACCCCTGTTTTGGCAAGGTAACTGCAAACATGTGACACGTCTGAGACTAATTGGTCCAATCGCACGATGAACAGTGACCGGCAAAGTCCCAAAGTGTGCAACGGCGTTGGCAACAGAAGATGAAATTGGGACGGGATAACTCCATATATCTGTTTGACTTTGGGTCTTGTGTCACACCAGGATATGTTTTGCACTCGCATAAGAAGCTTGTTGTAGTGCCATCAAGTCTATGCGGGTAGCTCTTTCTTCATGGTCAGGTCTCAGATCCATATTAATAGGATACTCTCTACCACAGGTCTAACGAATTTTCAGCTTGGTGAATGGAGATTTAGATACCGATCCATAAGTGTGTAGTTATTGCAGGCATTCAAGCTTGTCCTTTGCGTGACAGGAAGTATTCTTGCTGTCGGCAACCATGGAACCCAGATACTTGAAGTCCTGACCTCTTTGAGGTGGCTTACAATTGCTGTGCGATAGGTTGATGATCCATCTTCCTCCCTTGACAGTCATATAGTCAGTCTTCTTGGCATTTCGAGGTAGGCGCCGACTTTGTCTGCAGCATTCTCAAGTGATGTTAGTAGATATTGTGCACCACATAAGATCAGCTGTTAGAGCTAGGTTATCTGCGTAGTCAAGGTCGGTGAGATGCTGACTTTGGTGACGTTCTAGAACGTTGGGTTTGATGGTGAGTCCTTTGTCGTTCTTGATGTCAAGACTCTGTCTGAGGAATGTAATCAAGCAGTCAACCACGATTACAAAGAGCTAGGGAGCAAGAGTATCTCCGTGGAGGATTCAAGTAGTTGTAAGGAAAACTCTTTGGGGCCCTTCCATGGTCTGCACAAAGCTATATGGGTTATCAGACATGATGGCAATTGCCTTGACAGTCTCATCTGGCCAGGACACCATAGTTGTCAAGGAATTGCAGCATTACAACCCCTGGTACAACTGTCAAAAGCCTTGGAAAAATCTACAAAAACACAATGATCCTTCTGAGGGCAAGGTAAATATGGGTCGACAGTGTTGATCGGCCTTTGCGAAAACCGTTCTGGTTCCGTCTGAGAATGGGATCTATGTGAGAAGGATTCTGTTGAGCAGCATAGAGTTGTATAGATCTTAGAGGCCAAGTGGTTGACAGTTGTGATTCCTCTGTAGTTTTGGGGTTGTTGGGAGGTTCGGCTTTCTTTGTAGAGGAAGTGATGAAATGATGTTGAAAAGGCCAGCTGGTTTGTTTCCCATGTAGGTGGTGTTACAAAAATTCTAACAGTGATCATGGAATAGTGGATTCTTCCAGGACTAATGAAGGAATGTTTGTCGGGGACCAGGTGTCTTGGTGTTTCTCCAGTTTTCTTAGGCGATCGAAGCTCCTTGAGTTGAAATTCCAGTCTGGATGGGAAGGTGTTTGCTATCTTGTGGTTGAATGAAGAAAGTTCTCAAGGTTAGTGTATTATGAAACTGGCTTGCCAAGTAGAGAAAGTGATGAACTAAAGTGCTGAAAACAAGTTGTCAAGGCGCTCTTCAATTGTTTCACCTTTGATTTCTGAGCGGTGGTGGGGGAGCCTTTTATCGGTTCAGATCCCTTAAGGCCTCCCAGGCAGCAGCACTTGTTTTCAAGATGTGTTAGGGGGTGTCAAGTGTTTCAGCCTTGGAATTAACATGATCCTCAAGCACCGCATTGTAAGATCATCCAAGTGCAGCCTTAGCAGAATCAAGGTTCTGATGGAGCTTCTGGTGGATTTAGTGCGGTGCTTCTTGGCTGGACTCAGTTTTTCTCGGGCTTGCTGACTTTGTCGTTTAGGCAAAGGCAGTAGTCGTAATTCTTCTTCTAGGGTAGAATCTCCAATGCCATTTCTTTTTTGCTGAAGTGAGGACATTTATATACTGCGATGGAGTTCTTGCCTCAGCTCATCAACAAGAGTGTTGAACCTGTTTATGTACTGCTACAGTATACTGCTCACAAAGCCTTTTTGTATCCCCCCACTACCTTCCTCCAGTTGAATTGTTTCAGGATCTCTGGGAGGTGGTTTACTCTGACGATACCTTATATGGCTCTGCAAGAGACAATTCTGTGTATCCAGACTTAACAGCTTCAAAAGTGTGGTAAAAGGTCTTGAGTTCTTAATGCGGTTAATCATTTTTCTGCCAGAACTATCGTTCGTTGGACAAGTTCTCCATTTGGGCGGCGGCGGTGTGCCCACAGTCTACGAATGATTTGGAATTTGAGTTATTACTAGGCAAACCATGTTAAATCTGTTCCAAGAAGTCCTTCATGTACATTCATTTCGGTTAGACCGTGTTGCAAGTGAACAGCGCGTCGTCAGGCCCAAGATTAGCGTTGTAATCTCCAGGGATTGTACAGAAGATTATGGGTGGAATGCCACTGGTGGCAGTGGAAAGTTCATGGTAAAAGGGGAAGAGGACAGTTTTCTTTCTGGATAGTCGTTGTGGGGGATGTACAACAAAATGACTGTTGTTTCAGGCTTGCCAGTCAGTGTAAGCTTTCAAGATGCGCTCAGTACAAAGTTGACAAGGTTGGGCAACATGACTTAGGGCCCTTGGTGATAAGAAACCCCACACATCCTGTAGCTGCATTTATCTTGTTCTTCCAGGAAGAGCTGTAATAAGTGCATATCCATGGGGACATTCTCCTGTAGTCGAGGTTCACTGTGCACAATGCAGTGTTCTTGTATGCAGATGAAATCGATATCATACAGTTGTGCTTCATGTACGAGTTCTTCTTGGGTGGCTGTTGTTGAAAGTTGTCTATTAAGTCCCCTACTAAGTCACCTTCACCGAGGAGAGATAACAGGATAAAGGTAGGTCGAAGGCGACACCAGCACTCGTGTTCTACCAATGAAATATTCATCCACAGGCACTAGTGCATCGTGAAAAAGCACCCTAAAGTGAACAAGATCATCTAGCACGGAGAACGTAGTATCCATAAGGCCATTCTTGAGTCTATTGATTATTACTGCCCTTTGTAATTGTGTTGTGGACATTCCAATTCTTGAACCAATCGTTTTAATCAATTTAGATAATTTATGCACAAGAGCGCACTTGTCATGTTGCTTCTGTTTAAAAGGTTATTCTGACATTGGCGTCCACGAGATACCGTAACACCCTATTTGAAAAACCAAATTCTTTTTTATTTTGACCTTTACACTAACAAAAATACCCTAACCCTAAGGCCAAATAAAAAGAATTTGTTACATGTAGAACTCGAGAGGTGGTAATATGGACTTTTGCCAGAATTCGTGAATTTTATGTGTGGAAAAAATAATTAGCAACTTTCTAAGGGGCTTTTATTGGAGACCACTCTACTGCTGGCGAAGATGGAGCAGAAAATGGGTCTCAAATCTGTTGTCACAGAGAATTGGAAACCATCAGTCCTTTCCTACTACTTCGAAACAGTGGGGTGAACCTTGGGATTAATTCAGTTGTATCTATAGAGCCAGGCCTATGACCTGCGGATTATTGATTATGTCACCCCGGCTACATTTGATATTTGCACACCTTAGATGGCGACACTGCACTCCTCCCATCTGCCACATAAACAAAAAAGGAATATTTTACTTGATGAACAGAATCTGTATTCGATCATCTCTTCCGCTACAGATTTATTTTACATTGTCTAGGCGAGGGCATTGTCCATTCATGATACTTCGAAAGCAGCTACAATTTGATAGTTTGCACACTTTAGATATAGATGGCGCACTGCACTCCTCCTTATCTGCTTCTTAAACACAGAGTATATTTTGTACATGTTCAACAAAATAAGTATTCGATCCACTACAGATTTCTTAAAAGGCCATGGAACGATCGCTAACGGACAAGATAGCTCAATCAGGTAGGCGCTCGACTCCAGTGTATGCTCATCCTTGCGTATAGGCGTGCGTTCGAGCCCTGTGAGATTCAGCTGTCTTGTAATTTCCCTGGACAAGAAATTAAAGGTGCAACGAGAGATTTTGAGGCACCCAAATATTGTGTCATAATAGTACTTTCATATAGATCAGACACTCATTAGATTTCTTACCTTGTGTTTGGCTACAGAAATGTCTTAAAAGAGAGAAAACAGGTGATTTTGATTTGCTTATATTTCAATGTAAAACATAGGCTTAATTTCGTATTTGCTCCTATCAGAAATCTCACAATTTTTGTACCAAAGAAACATTTCTCAGCTTAATCCTTTCAGATGCGGATATTTTTTATGGAAAGCGTTACATCAGGGCAAAAATCAGTACTTTCTTTTTTGGTAAAGGATACCTGATATGTGAAATCTCTCGTTGCACCTTTAACCGCTTGGTTGTCTCGATTTACCCATGCGATATTTGGGAAGCTGGTCTCGGCTGCGATGGTTATCTCGATGTATGTTTGCTGATAAGGGAAAGCGCTGATCCCGATCTGCCGCATCTCTTGAAATGATGCCAAATGGTTTATGGTATGGTTGGGCCACAGTTATCAGGAACATTTGGAAAGCCGCTTTGAGGCAATAGCCTAAGGCGCTATATAATCAACCTCTGCTATTATATTATTGAGTTAATAACCTCAGATTTTACGGAACGTTGTTTAAACATTTTGGTATCAGAAGTAACAGCTACTGTTGTTGTCATAATACCCTGTGGAATCTTAAGGTTAAGGATGTTTGGTTTAGAAGTTCTGACCCCGGCGAATATATGCCCATTTTGGTCGACCATATTACTTTTAGAAAGTAGGCTATAGGCTTAGAAAATCACGTTTTCGCTTTCACCTCAAAAGGGATTGAAATATCGGCGCAAAACTTACAAATGGGATTTTCGGGTGAAGGCCATCTTTCAAGATAAAATTTTATATTATCCCGCCTTTAACTTAACATGTTAGCATGGTGTTTGCAAAACCAAACAAGCTCACCCAGTGGCGGAGCCAAACCACTTTTTCTAGGGGTGGAAAACAGGGGAAAAGTGATGGGGGGCAAAAGTGAAATTGGGGGAAAAATATCAAAAATGGGAGATTTGTAACAAAAATTTTTTTTTTTGGCCCAAATGATTTTTGCCAAAATTCGGTGATTTTCGGCCCAAATCGCTGTTTTTGCCCACAACCCGTCAGTTGTTTTTTTCGCCAGGGAAAAAACTGGGGGGGGGGGGGGGAGAGAACAAAAATGGGGGGGGGGCTGCCCCTTCACCCCCACATAAATCATGAAAAGCAATGGGACAGTGAGCCTGGTTAACAGAAAAAATGTATTAAACACGTTGCCTTTGTAATAATAGTTCCTTTGGCTGGTGGGTCCCGTGTGCATGAGATGTTCCCTAAGTTCTCTTCACCGCCATGGACTATACCATCAGACATAACAAAAAAGTGAGGAGTAACTTTTGCTACCGGTCACTTTTTTTTGCTAGAGTGCCGTTTTCAAATGGCCGCAAATCCCATTTAAACACCATTTATGTTGGTTTTCACAGCCCTATCATGGGGTGAGAATGGTCCAGTTTGAAGTGTTTTCCTATATTTGTTTGATGTCCAACAGGTATAGAGCGCTCACGTTCACTACTTAGATGTACCCTAATGGAGGCGTTATCAACATGTCCGCCAAATTCAATTTAATATACCTCATAATACGTTTACCTAAGCGAAAAATTGGTGAAATGCCCATTTTTTCAGCGTTTTTGTTGCTGTTTCTTTATATTCAAATGTATAGAACGGTCACATTTCACCACTTAATGTATTCCTAATGGAGGGCGCTTTTCAAAATGGCCGCCAAATGCAATTTAATACCTCATAAACAGTTTTACTAAGCGAAAAAATGGGTAAATTGCCCAGTTTTTCAGCGTTTTGCTGTATTCTGATATCAAAATGTATCGAACGGCTCACATTCACCACTTAATGTATTGCCCCCTAATGGAGGGCGCTTTTCAAAGGGCCACTAAATGCAATTCAACACTTCATAATGAGTTAACATGTCAAAATGGGTGAAATGGCCCAGTTTTTCAGAGGTTTTGCTATATTTTTTTATATCAAATGTATAGAGCGGTCCCATTCACCACTTAAATGTATTCCTAATGGATGACGCTTTTCGAAATGACCCGCCAAATGTGTTTATCACCTTATAATTTATATTTTTAAATACCAAAACGGGGTGAAAATGGCCCCGTTTTTCAGTGTTTCCCTATTTGTTGATTTTTGTTTCCTATTTGTTCATCTCTTTATTCAGTACTGATATAATTACAGTTTCATGTTCTCTTTTCTTACATTTTTTTGACAGCACTGCCTTTAGAAGTTGTTGCTACCTAGGATAGTTTGCACTGCAGTTATTCTGAACAATGCCTTTCCTGTAATAAGTCTAGTCAGATTTTTTTTTAAAATTCTGTTATAATATTAATAATAATAGCAGAGATTTAATAGCGCTTATGCTCATGGCCTCTAAGCGCTTTCACAATGGCCGCTGATCACTGTGGGCCATCCATACCATAAACCATTAAGCATCATTTAAGGGATGCAGCAGATCGGATCAGCGCTTTCCCTTATCAGCAAACATACATCGAGATAACCTCTCCTGGGTAAAATTGGGACAACCAAGCGTTAATTTCTCGTCCAGGAAATTACAATATAGCTGAATCTCACAGGCTCGAACGCACGCCTATAGCAATGGATGATCACTGGAGTCGAGCGCTTACCTGATTTAGCTATCTTGTCCGCTTGCAATCCGCTTAATTTGTCATTTACAAAAAACCAAGAATACTATTTATTGATGAGTCTAACCCGTCATAATTTACCTAACAATAGGGAAACTACAAACAGACCATATCCAACCCATATCTGGCTTATGAAAACTCTCATTATATGGTATCAGATAAACGGAAAGTGTCGCTAAGATGGATAACCAGCCTAAATAAACCTCCTTGTTAGTTTTTGATGCCCAGACTGAGTCTATCCGACAGAAGGTGTGAATCCCGATTGATTTTTGTTAACTCAATTTAATTGATATGCATGACGTTGTTTTTCATTCAATCCTTCACACATTTGTCATTGTAAAAAGCAAAGGATTATATCAACTGTTTGCACTGATGCAGACTTCCACACATAATCCAAAAGCTGTGTCTGAGAAGCCCCAATTGTGCTGCAGAATTTTGTCTTTACAGCTTTCGACATTGGCCATCCTGTTCACTATGTAGTCATTTGCAAAACTCTCCCACAGCTGCGATTGCCATTATTATTACCTGCCATCAGGAAATCGTCTATCATGTCTCTTCGCTCAGCAAGGTGGCAGCTGGCTATGTGCACAACCCTATCAGTGCTTAAATTGTAATATTCACCATAATATCACCAATAACCTCATTTACTGAAAAATTAAATCATAAACTGAACAACTTATATAGAAATCGATTATATCCTATAAAAATAACGAAGAAAAAAAATGAAACGGAAATTAATTAGTATGAATACGTAACTCACAAATAATGGGAACAAATAAAGGGGGAAACACTGAAAAAACTTGCATTCTCCCTTTTTTGACTTAAAACACATTTGGCGGCCATTTTTAAAAGCGCCCACCATTAGGAATACCTTTAAATAGTGAATGTGACCCCAATAATTTGACTAAAAAATAAAACACTGAAAAATGGGCATTTGTACCCCATTTTATGGTTATTAAAATATCATTACAGGTTGCTAATCGCTTTGGCGGCATTTTGAAGGCGCCTTCCAATAGGAATACATTTAAGTGGTAAATATGACTGCATTTGACATCAACAATATAGCAACACCTGAAAAACTGGGCATTTGAACACGTTTTATGGCTATTAAAAACATCATTATAAGGTGTTAAAGCACATTTGCGGCCATTTTTGAAAAGCGCCCTCCATTAGGAATAACCATATAAAGGGTTGGTAATAGACGCTCTATGATACTTGACACCAAACAACAAATTATAGCAAAACGAACTGAAAACTGGACCATTTTCACCCCATATAGTGGGCTATGAAAGCGTCAATTTTTAATTTTTTTTTTTTTTTTTTATATGGTGTTAAATGGCATTTTGGCGCCATTGTTGAAACGCCCCTCTAGCGAAAAAATTGCCGGGTAGCAAAAGTCTACCCTCACTTTTTTGTTAGGTCTGATGTCTAGTTCATGGCTGTGAAGAGTAACTTAGGGCACATCTTATGCACCCGGGACCCCACCCAGCGCGGACTATAATAAATGTCCTTTCCAACTTCTACTAATAATTCAAAATTGTCCGTGTAAAGTGCCGCACTTTGTTTTGGCTCGACTACTTTAGCAAAAAAGAACACAATTCAAATTTACATCTACCCACATCATGGCCATGAAAGAAAGAATATTGAAACTTCAACTGACAACCGCCAGAAAGATAAATTATTCCAACTAGTTGATTTATGCACACTACTGAATAAATGCAAGATATTTAAATATCCTGATGACCAGGCACTAGAAATATTAAGGTCATATTTCAGAATATGTACAACTCGTTGAGCGGTCAGGCAGTACAATTTCATGGCAAGCTAAAAACGATTCGACTTGTTACTTCATATTAAAAAAAAAACAAACAACAACAACAAACCACCCAAAATAAAAAAACCCGGGAGAAAACAGTGTCTAAATGCCATTTTACACATTACCTCACCAGGAGGAGAATTAATTGGTAGATAGGGATCTACGCATTTATCCGAACGTTCGTTTATCTCCGAAAGTTCATTTTCCGAAGTTTTTATTAATCCGAAGGATCATTTATCAGAAAACGAAATAAAGTTCGTTTATCGAAAATTAATATTTCTTTTAGCTTATTCATTTTTCAGATCAACGAACTTTATTTCATTTTTCGGATCAACGAACCCCGGATAAACAAACCTTCGAATAACACACCTTCGATAAACCGAACATCGTATACTTGGAATGATGAAATATTTGGATTAACGATTCTGATTAACACTTAAGTGCCTGCAAGCTCAACAAACTTCCGTTAGTGCCCAGGGGGGGGGGGGGGGTTCCTAGGGACCAACCCAGATAACCACTTCCCCGTGGCGTTGATCATGACACTAACACAAATAACTTTGGGGTCACGTAAGAACCCATACCCACAATAAAAATTACAATTCCTCCCTTTGACCTATGACCTATGGCCAAATTTGAACTTGTCACTCTTCGAAACAGAGTGGGTCGCACATTTTTTTGTATCATGAGGAAGCGTATCATAAATCAACAATTATCAAAATCTCCTTGAAAAATTTGATTGCGTAACCGAGAAATCGCAAAAAAATCAAAAATTTGTTAAAAAAAGAAAAATATCCCCCCCCCCCTTGGCACTTTAATGTTTACATGGAACTTCGAAATCACGCCATCAACGTATAGGTAATCGGACTTTTCCGGGTTCGGATAACAAACCTCTAGGGTTGCGATTACTCCAAAGTATTTGATTCCATCCTATCCTAATTTAAACATATGGCATCTCGGAACCTATAGTTTGAAACTATCAAACAATATGACGGCTCTTCTGCTTAGTGCTAACACTTGATCGTGAGACGGAGGCCTTTCCAAGCGGGCGTACTCCAGGGGGACACCTTTGCACAACTCCTCTTTATTGTCGTACTAGACTACATTAGTGCGGCATGATTAGAAAGTATCTAAATCATAAATCGGAATTGTACTCGAAGAAAGGAGTAGACATATCCTGAGATTGTCCTTAATGATCTGAATGTTGCTGATGATATATGACGCCTGTCAGCATCAATTTCCGGAGCAGAAAGAAATCTTATGCTTCAAATTTGTGGTCTACATCTCTAAATGACCGAAATTACCAAGGTTTCTACTTGTAACATCCCAATATAAACATTCAGCTCTACAACCAAAGTATACAAATATGAAAGAATAGTTGACAGAACTATCAAAATAAAGTTCTTCAGTGTGTGTATTGAAAGTATTCCAATTCATAGATCTGAGACATCCAACATGATAAAGTATTTTGAGAACCCGAAATGAAATGCAAAAAGGTGTTAAACATCAGATGGATAGATCATATCCAGACCAGTGAGGGGGTATATGGAAATTGTCGTCCTCCAACGTTCAAAAGGGTTAAAAAAAAAACGAGACGCCTCCAGTTCTTCGGTCATTGCCGTCAGGACAACAGACCAGCTAATAATCCATCTAGTATCCAGGTCTCCTCCTGGAGGACAACAAAACTCGTGGTAGGATGATGTGAAACTAAACAACTGCCATGGAACTTAAAAAATACTTGAGCTTCAACATGATGCTTCCCCCCAGATTTCTATTATAAATAGAAATCTGTGTTCCCACCCAGCTGTGAAGAATCACGTGGCAAGAATTAGAAGATGTTGATGCAGCCCATCAACATCCATTCAATTCCATGTGAAGGAAGCTTTTCTGCATTTCACTTATAACTTGTCAAAAAAATCCTAAAATTTGCTGCAAAACAGGTATGCACTCAAAAAAATAGCAGCAGCATCATGGGACACATTTGCCATATTTGTGGTTGTGGTAATAAAAACAACAAAGGCAACCCTCACATGCCTGCCAGCCCATCCGTCCGGCTGTTCCATCCATCATCCATTCTACCCACCAACATAACCATCAAATGGTCGGCGAAAGGTCACCAGTATTTCCACCGTGCACAAGGCTACAGAAGAGTGTTTTATTTCTACTGAGGAGAATTTCAGAAAGAAGCGCCTCCCATTTTTCGAACCCTGTTTTTTGCATATTTGGAATTGCGTCCCAAAGTAGTAGATCACACCTGAAGGAATAAGCCCGAATGCGTCGTCTTTATGTAATAAGATGATATTTTAGTAATTTCTGTTTAGTGCAGCTGAAAATTCAAATGCAAATATGGTTATCTGTAGGACGATTTCCGATAGCAAAGCAAGTTCAAAACAAGGATTTCCGGTTTTCTTTTGTACTGGTTGTCCAATAAACCCTCGCAACGTTTTCTGGTAGGTGGTCTACAACGAATCCAGTGCAATTTAATTGAAGAAATTAATATTTAAAAAAATATCCTGCCACACTTTAATGATGCACTTAGGCCATATATATTAATAAATGAGATATGTCCATCTGGCACGCGGTTTCATAGGCTTGGACATATGGGTGATATTTGCATGGACGGTAGGGGAGGGTGGTCTTTGACCTTGCAGGTCATCAAAGGTCACCACACGGGGGGAATTTCCCTATGCTTTGACATATGGAGCGGATATTGGCATCAAGGTAGGGAGGCAGTTCGACGTTGTTTATAGAGTGACACAAAAAGGTCAAAAGGTATCTAGAGGTCAATTTGCCTAGAAATGCCTTATGACCACCGATGTTGGTCAAAAGGGACCGATGACCTGAGCACCGAACAAAGCGAGGTCAAAGGCCACACGAATAGGGAAATGCTATAGTTATTGAGCATTTTAAAACGGAGGGGACAGTAATATAAAAAAGTGTAGTTTGCTAGATCTGGGCAATTGACCTTTAACACCATTGGCTTAAAATGGTTCAAGGTCAACTTGGGGGTAAAAGTTTTTGAATGCAGATTCTTTCAAAATGGGGCAAATTCTTCATGCGTTGGCACGTAAGGTCCAATGCATTGTAGTTTGAAAACTTGAGAAGTTGGAATTATGGTGGAAACTACTGAGAGTAACCACGGTCTATGGGGATCAGCACTCTAGCTTCTACTAAGGTTTCCCAAACCTGGGCGTGCGACCCCCAAAGGATGGAACAGAATTGGCAAATAATATAGTTTTAAGGGTGGGGGGGGGATGGGGTCTGAAGCTGTGAACTTTGAAATGATTTTTCTAATTCCTAAATAGTGTATTACATGTTATATATCATCCATTCATTAGCCCATTCACCAAAGTGTTAAAATCCATTTGAAAATGTTTTTGCTTGGTTGCCATGGTAACCCAGTAAGGCCTCTGATTGGCTAAAACACATTAGAACGAATGTAACTAAATAACTAAACATGCTACTGGGGCGAAACTTGGGGGCATATGAAGGGGTAAATCGGTGAACATGGTGAAGCCGGATTTTTAATACCGTCGCCATGGAACCACGGCAATCGACCAATCGCATAATCTCATGGCCCGTTCCCGTAATTTGAAATTTGGAACACAATTTGAAAATCGGCCTTCATGGTTCACTCGGCCTATATGTGTGCTTAATATGTGTGCTAAATTTCATGTTCATAGCTTGCAGCGTTCTCTAGGACGTTCGTTCTCGTTTTGGATGATGGTGGTATTTTAACGAAACGAGTATAGGCCTCGAAAATTAACAAAATTGAGGGGATTGGTATGTTGAAATAGGAATATTTTTTTACATTTTCATTTTATACTGAATTAATCATAATTATTACTGAAAGAAAGAATCATAGAATAGGTGCATCCATGTTCCGTAATAAGTAATTTTAAAATAATTTTCTTAAAATATCGCAGGGTGAGAAACATTAAAATACATTAAAATCACTTATACCCAGTAATAACTTTAAATTATGGAAAGGTATAGTAAGTATTTGTACTTCAACTTAGCCAAAAGGAATGTGTTAATAGTTCATAATAATATCTTTTAAAATATCTTAAAATATAACCCTGACATTTTTCAATGATAAATATAGGAGATGATGCAATTTTGGCAAATTCGCGTACACTACTGACTTGATTCAGCCTATCTCGGGAACCGAATGTCCGCTTGCGATCGAATAAAAAGCTTTTGTAGTTAACAGTCTACACCATTTAGCCATTGCCTTATATCATTTTTGGATTAGAACAATTTTTGATCATATTCAGACCCCATACCCCCCCTTAACATGTCAAGCAACCAAACTGATTTTGCAGGGTTTGATTAATCAATGGGAAGAACAACGTATATAGGCCTGCGGGCAGATCTCATAGCGTTTACTAAGGTGACCGCACCCCTTACAAGTGACATAATTTTGCAAAACAAATTGCTAACATTATCAAAATCGTTCTACGCGCGGTTCTCACTTCTAGTTTGTGCAACCTTTTTAGTGAAAATGAGTTACATGTCATATCTTTTTGTACTTGAATAATCCGTGACCAAGCGATGTACCCCACGTTCCATGACTCCATGCTCCAGCAAATAATGGTGCCATTGATAAGCAAATCTGCCTGTTATGAATAGGATGAATAGGACCACGGACTTCATTACTCTTGGGACTGCAAACCATTGTATTTTCCATGACGTTAAAAGCGTTTTGATGTTTTCACCGCACGGTTAGATTGAGCTACAGCCTCCTTCACGAAGAAAATTAATTAACTAAAACTCTGCTGGGCGTTTAAGTAACGTTGATCGTTATATTCATCATTTTTATTCAAAAAGAAACATGAAGTGAGTAAAAAATCATGAAAGAAGTTTGATTGGCAAGATTGGAGCAGAACCAACACCCATAACTTAAATCATCTTAATATTGGACTCGTTTATTCAATTAAAAAGTTATGGTTCGGCACCGGTTCACATGCAATTCATATAGGGAATATTTTCGACTTCTGCTATGAAAGCAATAAAGTGCATAGAAACGGGGTGGTTACACGGCAAGTACGGGGTTGGGTTCTGAACCAAGGTGTTTAGATCACAGTTTGCCCAAACAATTTTTTTCTCATTAGGCTTTGTTCACCTTTGTTTCCCTTCGATAAAGGATGAAAATAGGGTCAAAGAAATGACACAGCAGTAGTAGAACCTCGAACTTTATTAATCGGTGAAAGAGGACGGTTAATTTGTGTTCACTTATCTGAAAAAATAGCTTAAGCCCAAATCAGTTGCATGGGTAATAACAATGGCTCTGCAGCTAATTCAGATGAAGAAGGAATCTGTGAAGTGTCTCGTCTTCTACATACCGAGCGGATTTACTTATCAATTAGCCCCCATTATTTTGCTGGGTCAAAGAATATGGATACATCCGTAGTCAGGATATTCATGTCATAAATTGAGATGACATTTAATCATTTTCAAGAGAAGTGCACATACTAGAAGTGAGAACACACGTAAGAACTGATTTCTAAAATTTTTAGCAAACTTTTCGGAAGAATTATGTACTTCCCAGAGGTTGCGCCACCTTCGGTCATTATCCGAGCAATCTTTTCGCTTGGCATCATGGCCTATATCTGATTGGTTTGATTAGTCACAAAATTCCCGCGCTCGCGAGCCCCCTTATCAGTATAAATTGTCACGTACAGGACTGTTCAATGACCAAAAATTGTTGAACTCGACTATAATGAAATTAGAGGTATTTTTGCACACTTCTGAGCATTGTTTTAGGAATGACGAAACATCATGCCCTTAGAATGCCACATACCGAAATTTTTTAAGGAGCCCTTGGTTCCCTGTCATCAGTAGATTCGGAGCTTCCGGTAAAATAGCTAAAATATAGGCCGACATTTTGCAAGCCCCTCCCCTGGCTTGGAAAAAAATAGCGTTGAAAACTGGACAGTACCTCTCCACCATACTTCAAATTTGCCCTGACTGGTAAATTTCTTTTTGAGAATATTTATTTTATTTTGGAGTAAGGGGGTCACCGCAAGTCAGCAGGTCAAGAAATGGGGTCTCGGGACCCCCAAAAAAGGTTGGGAAACCTGTCACTTTCAAGGTGATTAACTAAGTGTGGTAACATTCCCCTACAAAACATTTTGAAAACAAGTAGGATCATTACAAAGATAGAATATTGCTTTTCTTGAGGATTTCATTTATTGTTACATTTGTTTTTCTGAAATTTTTGTCTATTTTAAATCTCACGAAATGAGCAATGTATTAAATAATGAAATGTTGTATTTTTCTTGATGTTTAAAGAGTTGCTCCGTTAAAGGTCCCAGAACTAACAATACAATTTATGTGGTTTTGTGTCAGAGTCTACAAGGAGAGACCAGAAAGCATTCAACATTTGGGGTTGGTAATGACATCATTTGTGGTAACATTGATTTTTCACAGAGTAATAGAAATTACAGGTGAATGGTGTACTCTATTCATGACTGACTGAAAATCAAATAGTTTCCCTAAGATGTCACTGTAGTTATTCTTTTGTCTGGCCCTGTTTATTGGAATGGAATTCCATAAAGATTGGAGTAGATTTATCATCTCATTTCCTGGGACCTTTAAAGGTGCATTTCGTGATCTAACCCCTTCTGTTTTTTGTTTATGTTTTTGTAGATATCCTTGAGAAAGCTTATTCCCAAATTTCAGTTGATTCTGATCTTGGTTTTGGTGTTATGAGCAAATGTTCGTACACAACTCCCATAGACCACTGTACCGTAATTTCGGTCCGAAAATACAAAATTGCGAATTTCTTTCAGAGATGATTGAATTTCACTACATTGGGCACACATCTATACTTAGCCGATGGTCAAAATTATATAAATCTCAACTTTTTTGAGGTAATCGGGGGGACGAGGCTGTGGATCCCGAAATGACCAATAAAGATGCGTGTCAAGATTCTCAAAAGTAAATTCTTTTAAAAGTGATTTTCTGTATACATTTAGAGCATTATTAACATAAGAGGAGCAACCAGTAGGATATTTCTCACTGCTTCAGAGTACTCTTTACTCAACAGTGCTGCTAATAATGCGGTGCACGAACCCTGCACTCTACATATGATGCTGTTGACTCAGTTATGGCACAGAGTTGGAGTGCGATGAACATCTGCCTATTGGAAAACCGTCAAATTAGTTTTGTTATGATTCATCATTTATTTACAGTATATAAATAGCGCCTATACATTCCAAGTAAATCCCCAATTTCATTGTTGTAGCAATAATGGGATTACAGTAAGGGCAGCCTGTTGCTCACTGTCATGACTGTGTGGCTGCTAGCTGTGGCTGGTCTGTGCTGCTGAGTGCTGTAGCACGATTCGTCATGCATTATATATCTGCAGCATGCCTTCGCTTTTATCATTGTCTTTTTAACATAGCCCGCTTGCATTATGGGCGGCCTAAGTAAAAAAATGAAAAATGATAAATCCAAGTGACAAATGATAAAGGACCAAACAAAGTCGCCACCACTGGTGAAGAAGCAAGATGACTCTGCTAAGTGCTGCTGTGGCACTGTGCTGGTGTGTTGTGATGTTGTGGCTGTGCTGTGTCCTGCACAGCTAAATCGTGAATATCTGGGTCTGGGCCTATTGATAATTTTGACTCAGAATGAACTTGTTCTGTTAGGGGTTAGAATATAGCTAAACTCCCCATAACTTTTTATTTAAACTTTAAATTCACAGCATAGCCTAAATCTACAGATCTAGGTTCTTTTGGGGTATGTTGAGTATGGATATTATTACTAGTTGGAGTAATAATTTCTTGGCCCGTACTAGGTACGCCCGCTCCGGCAAAAACCCGCCCCAAAAACACCATGGGCTGCATGTGACGCAGTTCACGCGACATGCGAGCGTGCCAGGCCAGAAATTATTACTCAAACTATAGTCTGCCCTACATGACCTCGTAACTACGACTAGGGGCTAGCAAGGCTAGTTCAAAAAATAGGCTGCCTATACTTTCCGCGTCATAATTCCTTTTTTCTGCGTCAGAACTACGCAGCATTCCCGCCAACAGAACCATGACAACGTGTAAAGGAAGTACATAGTCTGCGTGTTACACACAGCAACTTTGCGACTATCGCAAGCCCATAAAGGCCATAACGTATTGCCGCAACGCGTTGATTCCAACGCGTTTCCATATTTCAGCAACGCGTTCACATTTCATCAACGCGTTGCCGGTATAGGCCAATCAAAATCATGAATTTCTGTGACGTATTTCAAAAAATAAACCCACAACGCATTGCTAGATACTTTGCAACGCGTTGCAAACCTTCACAACGCGTTGCAAGCTTCACAACGGGTTGCAAGCTTCACAACGCATTGCGAAGGTCCACAAGCTATAAGGGTCATAACGTATTGCCGCAACGCGTTGTGAGAAAGTCACGACGCATTGCGACATTTCGGCAACGCGTTGCAGTGTCGGCCAATCAAAATCATGAATTTTTGTGACATATTTCAAACATACAGTTCTCACAACGCGTTGCAAACCTTCACAACGCGTTGCGGCAATACGTTATGACCCTTATTGCCTTCACAACGCGTTGTGAAGTTTACAACGTGTTGGGAAGCTCACAACACGTTGTGAAGGCTTGCAACGCGTTGTGAAGGCCATAAGGGTCATAACGTATTGTCGCAATGCGTTGTTGATCTATTTTTTGAAATACGTACGTCACAGAAATTCATGATTTCGATTGCCGACGCCGCAACGCGTTGCCGAAATGTTGCAACGCGTTGCTGCTTTCTCACAAGACTTAAGGCTTGTGGACCTTCGCAATGCGTTGTAAAGATCGCAACGCGTTGTGGATCTCGCAACGCGTTGCTAGACACTTTGCAACGCGTTGTGGGTCTATTTTTTGAAATACGTCACAGAAATTTATCATTTTAATTGGCCGAGACCGCAACGCGTTGTGAAATTTTGGCAACGCGTTGCTACCTTCTCGCAACGCGTTGTGGCAATACGTCATGGCCTTTATGGCTTGCCATACGCGCGCGTATGTAGACGCCTATTTCAGAAAAGGAAGAAGCCGATGGGTTCGAATCTAGACTGAGGCTGAGTGGGAAATAGACCATAACATTGAGTAATAATACTTTACAGTCATATTTATATACTGATAAAATTGGGGCTTAACTACGGCCCTACCCGCAACAACCCAGGTCCTAGGAACCACGACTCAAAATATGTCATTGGCATTTAGTAAAATACCCTGAGGTGTGTAGATTACTGGTAGACTAGTGACATCAGGTGAACCACAGTGTGATAATTGTAGCGAGTCAGATTCAAATGAAAAGAATGATGTTGCTATGCCTGCATTTGATTTAGCGTCTGCATGTGTAATGCACGTTACTAATAATAATATAATAATAATAATATTTATTTGAAGTACTCAGTAAAAGCATGAGGCAAAATCGTAACTCAGGAAAGAAGAAAAAAAAATGGGTACACAGCCCAAACACAATGATGTAGATTTCTTTCCTGTGCAAAATAAAAGATATACATAATACACAAATATACAAAAATCATTGGCGATGAATAAGCAAGCGAATAAACATCAGTTAATAAGAAAATGATGCTTGCATAATGACTTGAATTGAGTAAAGAATCAGCATTAAGGATATCAACAGGGATACTTTCCATTAGCCTAGGGAAGGCAACAAATACCAGAATTGGAAAATAATTACTCCGTGCAGCCAGGGCAAGAAATCTATTTCCATACAACACTTCGAAGAAGAAATCCATGAAAGAGGTTGCGACCCATGCCGTTGAGACGTCGGAAGCAAAATTGCAGCCTTTGCAATACACAAGTCATCAACTTCATAGGCCAAAATCGACAACCTATCAAATACTAACACTTGACCCATGATCAGACCAAGACCTGTCCTGTACACTTAGCACACAAGTTACTTTTCCTTGAAAGTTCTCAAAGCCTTTGACTAAAGGAAATATTAATGGAAGCCAAACAACACCACAGTAAACCAGATGAGGAATGACAAGAGCTTGTATAAGTGCAATAAAGATAGAAGTGGCATATTCTTAGTACATCTGATGATTAAAACAAGGAAGTGAGATTTATGTGGCACGGAATCAATTGTGAAGAAAAGCAAGATGGAAGAAAACGTTAACGCCAAAAGTAGTTTAAAATCATCAACGAACTGTAGCGTTAACCACCCAAAAGTATCAATTTGCACACATCTTCGATCTAGAGAAATGCATAACAGCATATTTAGAGGCATTAAGTGGATTAAGTGGAAGCTTGTTCTTTACTGTCCAAGAGAGTTACAGTTTATTCAAGATTCATTTTGAAGTTCTGGAACGATCATCGATATTCCGAACAGGTCTCACCAATGTATGATCGTCAGCAATTGACATATGGAGAAGACAGGGGACCAGGTTGATATCCAAAACAAATAAAAGGAAGAGAACAGACCCCGCCACTGACCCTTGTGGAACTCGGAAGTGAACACTGCCAATCAGAGAAATTCACCTTTGTAAATCACCCTCTGCTGCTATCAATGGGAAAATTCTGAATCCAGTAAAAGAAGAGATCCTCGAATACCACGCATGGCGTTCTTTAAGTAAGTTTATGGTCCCACTGATAAAAAGAAGAGCGAAATCAAGAAAAACAGCCCTGTCAACCAGGCGACAGTCACGCCCGTCAAGGGCTTCACCAATAATATGAAAGAATTTAGACAACAATGTTCACAATTTCTGCCTTGTCTAAAGCCAAATTGATGTCTCACGGATATATTCCTCAATTATGCATTTAACCGGGTCGGTAACAACACGTTTCTCCAAGATTTTACACCAAGACAGATGTCAAAGACCCAGGACGGTAACTTGAGGGAGCATTTTTTGGTTTCCAGAACCTTGTTATAGATAGGAACAACATTAGATATTCCAAGACTTTGGAAGATCCCTTAGAACGCATTCCATGAATAATCACATAAGAAGGGGGAAAGTTTAACACCCACATGATTTTAAGAAAATGGGTAGAATTCCATCAGGACCGAGATTTATTGGTCTCTAGGTCTTTGGAACATTTTGAAGCACTTGCCAAACAGTAACTGGAGACCAAACAAAGGAGAACCACTATGTGTGATTGGAGAATCTGACAACGAAGAAAGTTCAAGGGGATTATAAGCATAACCAACGTTAAGAGAAAACTGCTTATTAAAAGCATTTGCAATATCCTGACTATCTGTGATCTCAGGATGATCAACCTTGAAACACATCTGAGGAGAATCTTTACGAGAAGCTTTAATATAGGCCCAGCATTTCTTAGGATGTTTGGAAGCCTGCTGAGATACATGATAAGAATAATCACGATGACTTTTACGAACAACAGATTTATTTGTTACTACAATCCTTAAAACTTTCTCCAAGCACCTTCAGACTTGCTTTGTTTGGCCCTTTTGTACAGAATCTTTTTATGTGTACACAATTTGCGGATATCTCTGTTAACCCATGGTACTGAGGAACCAGTTCTAACCTTTTTCTTAGGAACAGAAATGTTAATAGCATGATTAAGAATACTTTCAGCATTATTCCACATCTCATCAATATCATTGCTCTTAACACACCGACTTAAATTATTACTTAGAGTACTACGCATGAGATCAAAATCTGCTTTACCTAAACAATAAACATCCTTGTGAATAGAATTAGGTAATTGTTTACCCATGTTTAAGTTTAAGATAACAGCATCATGATCACAACCAATTATGTTAAAGGATGACTCACAATATTGCACAAAAGAAGTATCAGATACAAAAACCAAATCCAGGAAGTGGTCATCCCCATTGTAAGTTACATAAGTAGGCTCATTCAGAACTTGTGTAAAATACTGATATACTGGTTGGGTCTAACTAAGCTGAGCTAGGCCTAGGCTTAACAGGTTTGCACCCTACAATTTAAAACCAATCATAGATGTATAGGTCTATGCCTAGACCTTTATTGGCCCTTTCTTGCCATTCATGGGGCAAAACTGCATGTTGTGAGTGCCGTCACTAACGCTCAACTAGTGAAAATTGTCTCACTTTGTAACAGGTATTTTGTAATCACCAAGCCATTCTTTTTGACTAGTTGACAATGGTCTTCACAATCATTTCATTACGAATTAGGACTATACTAGGCCTGAGCTTTAATTCATATGAGAGTTATGAAAAAAAATTTCAGAAGTTCTGTTAGAGCAGTTGGCGAGTGTTTTAATAGATCGGGCTTCTCATATTCGAAGAAACGAAACAGGCTCAAGTGCATGCACCCATTACACACTTTATTCCATTATCATACATTTTATACTCTAACGGAATAAAACATGTAATCCAGTGGGTGCACTGAGCCTGTTTCATTTCGTTTCGTGGAATATAATTAATCGTTCGTAGCCTATCTAAGAACGGGAAAAAACTAGGCCTATTAGGTCTATAGATATCCCCATCGTCCTTTAACGGCATTTAGGCCCTTGAAACTCGATTATTAGTTTCCCGTCACATTTTTTCAGCCCATGAGGGGACTATTTCATTATTCATTATTTGCAGGATTTCAATATTTCAACCTTTTTACGGAGCACTTAATTCTTAAATGCAAAGACCACCTCATACATGATGAGAAATGTATCTTCATCCGCTACATGGGTGATAGTCCAGGGCATGATGCTAATAATACCATCATCCTGGATCCTCACAGACACTAACATTATTTCGTGTATAGGAGTATACCTCGTATAAAACACAAAAACCTTGGTGCTTCAGTACCAAATTTTGCTGCACCTTTCACGACTGAAAAAGTGATGCGTGAACAGAATTTTTCAAAATAATTATTTTCAGATTTTCGGCCACTAATGTGGCACAAAATCATAATGTAGTCGGGCGACGGGAAACTAATAATCAACTTTTTTTTCCACAATTCAGTTACCATAAAAATAGAGTATTTTGAAATATTTGCCATTTAAACGAGATAATAATCAATATGATAGGAATTTCCATCACTGGATAAAAATAACTGCAAATTCAAAAGACTTCAACCATGATCAAATGTGGAGGTTTATCATTAGAAGCTCTGGAATATTTTTTCAATGTAAAAAATCAGTTTTGGGTAAAATAGGCAAATATAACTAAAATTAACATTTCCCCCAAATCATACCAATATGCCACATTACATTTTTTTTTACTCACAAATGTCAAATTTGTATGTGATCAGCTTTTCTCATATCAAATATGAAGGTTGTACTCAATTTACTTTCCAAGTTATAGATATCTTAATATTTGACATTTTTGGTAAAAATGAAAACAATCATGAAAAAGGTGTATTTCAACCAAAACATATCAGGACATATCACTTTTCAGAAATGCCAGCCAGGTAAAACTTAATTAAAAAGTAGAACATACTAAATAATGTTATCATCAGAAGCTCTAGAATATTTTTTTTTCTGTGTAAAAAATCTGTTTTGGGTAAAATTGGCAAAAATCACTAAAATCATACCAATATGCCACATTACATTTTTTATTCACAAATGTCAAATTTATATGTGATAAGAATTCCTCACAGCAAATATGAAGATTGTACTTAATTTACTTCCCAAGTTAAAGATATCCTTAATATTTGGCATTTTTGGTAAAAAATAAAAATAAAAACATCATAAAAAGGGTGTATTTCAATCCAAAATATCTTGGGACATTCACTTTTATCATCAATGCCACGTAAGATTAAAATACTGCAAGTAAACATGCGTCATCCCCTGGCAAGTTGGCAGTATGGAATATGACCTCAAGTGACCTCTGACCTTGGGCCATGACCTTTGACCTCATCTCATATGATGTAACCCCTATTGAACAAACCTGTAAACCCCAAGTCTGGTTTCAATTGGACTTCCAACTTTTTTTCGAAGGAGTCTGAAAACGAAAACTTAACCTTGGTTAGAAAAAGCTAAACAAACTGGAACAACACATCATCAGCGACATGCGCGCCCCCTCACAATTCATCACCCCTGCTTTTTCCCAAGCCAGGGGGATAGACAAAAGAACATACTACATAATATTAAATCATTGAAGCTCTGGAAGTATGTTTGTTCTTTGGTAAATCAAGTTTTGGGTAAAATTGGGAATAATCAACTAAAAATTAATATTTTCACCCAAAATCACATCAAGATGCTTTATTACATTTTTAACCCATAAATATCAAATCTATATGTGACAAGTATTCTTCACAACAAATATGAAGGTTATACTAAATTTACTTTTCAAGTTATATATATTTTAATATTTGACATTTTTGGTAAAAAAAATTTAAAAACATGAAAAATGCACTATTTCAACCAAAAAAACTCAGGCCACATCACTTTTCATAAATGTCAGGCAGGTAAAATTTAAAAAAAAATAATATGCATAATAATATTAAAATCATTAGAAGCTTTGGACTATTGTTTTTCAATGTAAAATTCTGATTTTGGGTAAAATTGGCAAAAATAACTAATAATTAATATTTTCCCACAAAATCACACCAATATGCTACATTTATTATTTTTAATTCAGAAATATCAAATTTATATGTGATACATATTCTTCACAGCAAATATGAAGGTTGTACTAATTTTACTTTTAAAGTTATAGATATTTTAATATTTGAACATTTTTGGTAAAAAAAATTTAAAAACATGAAAAAATGTCCATTAAAAAATTTCAACCCAAAAAACTCAGGCCACATATACTTTTCATAAAGTCTGAGGTTAAAATTTAAAAAAAAATAATATGCATAATAATATTAAACATCATAGAAGCTTTGGACTATGGTTTCAATGTAAAATTCTGATTTTGGGTTAAAATTGGCAAAAATACTAATATTATATGTTCCCCACAACATCACCACCATATGCACATTTTATTATTTTGTATTCAGAATATCAAATGGTATTGTGCTACATATTCGTACAGCAACTCTGAATGTTTGTACTAATTTTAATTTTTAAAGTTTAATAGATATTTTAATATTTGACATTTTTGGTAAAAATTGAAAAAATCATGAAAAATGTACATTTAAACCCAAAAATAACCCAGCCCACGTCACTTTTCAGAAATGCCAGCCGGGTAAAATTTAAAAAGAATATATTGAATAATATAAACAACTTAGAAGCTCTGGAATTTGGGTGGAACGGCCACCCCAATATCCACTATAAACCTTTTTTAATCCTTAGGACAGGGGTTCTCAATTGGCGGTCCGCGGGCCAAATCCGGCCCGCCAACCATTGATTTTTGGCCCTCGACTTGCTCAAAAATATAAAAGAAACATTAGAAATTCAGGTGTATTTGGCCCTCAAATAGGAAACTTTAAATATGTTAAGCATTCTCTGGCCCTTCAGCTAAATAATTGAGAACCCCTGCCTTAGGACCAGAAAAATATGTCTATAACATTCTTCGTGTTATGTCTGTACATCTTTCAACCCCATATGAAATGTTTACAGATTTTATCCCTTTTATTAATTTACCTCCTTCCCCATCTCAAAATGCTTTAGATGACAAAGTAGCATCAGGGCCGTACGCATGATTTATTTTGGGGTGAGGGACTTTGAAAAAAGTGGACTTTTTTTTAGAAAAAGTAGACCTTTTTGGTAAAAGTGGACCTAACCCCTAAAATGGTTCTCTTTTTGGACTTTTTGAACATTTTACCACCAAAAAGTGGACTTTCTTGTCAATATTTCACTAAATTTTGGACCTTTTATCAAAAAAAATCATCAATAAGTGGACTTTTTGCCCCTGTTGTGGAATTTGGGGGGTTGATATTTGGCATGAAGGTAGGGGAGGACAGTCTGACATTTGTTATCAGAGTGATCCAAAAGGTCAAAGGTTATCTAGAGGTCAATTTGCATAGAAATGCCCTATGAGGTACGGGGCCTGACTAGCATCATCAAGATTTAGAATCAGAAGATCAATGTTGCCTAAAACTATCAAAATGTTTTGTGTAGACCCTAATGCAAGGTTATGTGGACCTACTGTAGAACTATAGCATATACAATGAGATATAAAGTACACACAAAGCATAACTGTATTCATACTTCATTATATCGCAATGTTTATTTTAACAATATTTGGTCTATGAAATACATAAACATACTGGTCCATATTTTCATCAGATGTTATACAATTGTGTATTTAAGCAATCATTTATCTTTGATTATTCAAAATATAAAATAACAATATAGCCAATTGTTTTTTGTTTAATTTGACATATTGGTGCAGATCACTGCAATTTAAAATACTTCAAATCAAATCAAATTTATTTCATCTCAACATAAAATATACAAACATATACAATATAATTATGCACGATAAGCAATAATGGCGAATTGAGATGAGGACACTGCTAAACGCATAGCGTGGAGTTGCAGTGCCCTTGAGTTCAAAGGTTACAAACATAGATTGTATATACAAACATTTACCAGGAACTCCATTAATAATATGAAATTACAAAAATACAAAAAAAAACATTGTGAGTTGCTACCTCCAGAAAACAGCACCATATTAATAATAACATCGAACTTGTATAAGCTAGTACAATGGGGAAGGAAATGGAAAATGGTCCTGGATTTAAAAACAGGCAATAAACATGTGTACATATTTTTATAAGCAACAATGAAAAAACAGGACAAATGACAATGCTGTACGACTAATACCAATACTTTTATCTACAGGGTGTCCAAAAAAAAAAGTGGTGCAAGCAGATAAACTCTGATTTCTCAAAAACTACTGAAGCTGTGAATTTCATTTTCATGGAGGATATGAATTATCATCTTTTGTATAAATTGTGCAAAACCCATGACAATCTACCCTCGCAAGCTAAAGAAATAACAGATTATTAAAGGGTGTCTGTTTTTCATCCATTCCAATGGGATTTACACAGTTAACATCATGTGTCCGTTCTGCTGTCGGGTGAATGATTTCCAACACATTGAATGTACCGCTGTATTCATGGCATAACACAAATTATTAACAACTGTGGAACAAAATGCACAAGATATTAGTTTCATAGATTGATTAAATGGTAAATAGGCATTAGAAATAATAAAACACCGCAATGATCGATTACAAATGTATATTAGCATTATGGCCACGCACAAATCAAAGCTTTGCCTTTATGTCTAAGTTGTTATATCTACCTGCTGCAGTTTTCATTATAAAGATCATTCTGCTAAATATATAAACTTGTAAACTATGGGCACATATGTTTGAATACCAAAGTCAAATTCTTTTTACAAGAAAAGAAATTTTAAAAATAGCTTACACTAGAGCTAGTAAAATCTCAATTCACTTGCACAGTTCGTACGTTCATTTGCTAGTTTATTTTAGAAAGTTCACCCCTGGTTTTTGGGTATGATATATGATACCCAGATTAAACAGGTCAGTTCATGCACTGTAAGACAAGTAACCCACACTTGAAAATGTTGTCCTTGGTGGTATGAGATATTGTAGCTCATAGGTTAGTGACTGAAAAGTCCTGCTCAGCAGAACCTGTTTGCTGGCAACTTTTAACCAGACCCAAATGTATAATGACACAACAGGTACGATTGTTTTTACGTTCTCATCTTTGTGGAAGGTTGATCATTATAAACAATGGAAGAATATGCCATTTCATATCAATGAACTACGCTTCTTAGAGGATTCACACCTGACATTATTGATTAATATCGATACTTTCACAATGACTGAATCTTAAAAGTTCATAAAATCCACTTCTTAAAATCTGTTCAAATAGCACGCTTTACCCCCGAGAAATCCCTTTAGAATAATATGTCAACTTAAACTTATTATTATAGATATTATGTAAGAATTTGTTCCAGATACAGCATGTTTAATTTAGTAGCATATCACCTTAGATTTCTAGGCGATCATTAGTACAAGTTGCACACGATTGAGCCACAAAATCTATTACACTAACTGTGTAAATCCCATGGGAAGGATAAAAAGCAGATAGTCTTTAATATTAGGTTGATATCTCTGGTTTGTGGGGCGGAGTGTAATGGGATTTGCCAACAAATTATACAAAAAAAGTTAATTACTATTCGACATGAAATGCAATGCAAGCTTCAGCAGGTTTGAGAAAGCGGAGTTTATCTGCTTGCACCACTTTTATTGGGACACCCTGTGACATTGATCCAACATATGATTAGAATCTTTTAAGATATAGGCAATCGCCTTAACCTTAACATTCCATTTCCTACCCCAAAAAGCAAGGCAATAATATAAAAAAATTACACATGTGATAAAGAAAGTCATGACAGTACAATATGCGTTTGGAGTACTGTTTTCATAGCCAAGGCAAACAACTCCTGTGATTATGAAATAATTTTTCAACCAGGTATGTCTTTGCACTATACCACTCAGAGGCGGATATTTTTTGCAGAGCACAGGGCGCCGCATACAGCGCCGGGCGCACTGTCAGTGTAGATCTATTAAAAAATAACTTTTTTACACAGATGCAGCGCCCTGGTAGAGCGCTGGGTCATCCACCAGGTTAGGCAGCACCTTGTGGACATTAAAGGAATATGTAAAATGCATTTTTGAAGGACATAATTTCAGTGTCATTGCATTTAATAGGGTATAAATTGAAGTATGAGGGTGAAAAACGATTAAATAATTTAAAAGCTATGAAACAACTCGATTTTATTTTTTTGAATTGATAGTGTGGAAGTTGCCATAGACATTTTCGGAGAGTACATGGACACCACGTCCACGTTACATCTTAATGCAACTGTACTAAAAACCCTGCTTTTCAAAACATTAATATCTGAAAACATTCCCATTTTACCAAATGCATAAACAGATAATACTTTGGAGTAATTTTTCAAAAAGTATATCTAAACTATATGTTTAGTAAGCGATTAAGTTTGAAACTGCTGTTCGTGACGTAACAGTGGACACCATGCATGTTTTTAAAATATCACTTTTTACAATGAGCAGTAAATGATCAAACCTTTTATATTCTACAATTATTGGTTGATACACATTGGATGCAGGGACACTTAAGACACTTTTTATCAATATATTGCAGGACACAGAAAAATGTTTCAAAATTGTGCAGACGTACAGGGGAACCACGCCCCCCAAATAACCACAATATCTCAGGTAAAACAAAATGTGATGTGATCAAGAAAAATGAGTCGGACAAGTCGCAAATATTGATTTTGAGCTATAGCCAAACAAAGGAGAAAATGTCTTTTGTTCCTATTGTTTGGCCACCTTCAACTGATCATTCTCTGGAAGGAATGGTCAATTTCAATGGAGGATTTCATCAAATATGGAGCTTTTAAATGTTGCATACCGCTACATGAAAAGATAAAAAAAATGAATCTGAACCGCACTTCAGACTCATTTGCTTGATCGCCATCACAATAACCTATTTCTCTCACTGTGAATGTTTAATGCTTGTGAACTGTATTAAAAGTGAGCTGGGGTGGGGTAAGTGGGGGGAGGGGGCGAGAGCCCCCCAAACAAAACCCTTGCCCCCCCTTCCGCCCCCCCCCCAAATGAACTGACCTTTTGTACAGTGGTCTATGGAGAAGGACCCAAATTTGCCCCCTCAAAAAAAGTCTGGCACCCTTCAGCCCCCCCATTGGTAAAGGTCTGGTTTACCCCACTGACAAGTAGGAATGTACATCAATTTTGATGGATTTAAGCGTATGTAGTAATTAGAAATTTTGAGGCATCTAAAATTGGGTGCAGGTCGATGTTCCGACATGTCATTTGTCAGAACGGTTTTTGTTCCGAAAAGGTTATTCTCCGACGGTCTTTATTCCGAAAGTATTGAATCCGAAGTGTTTTTTTCTCCGAAAGTCTATTTCTCCGATGGGTAAAATTAATCCGAATGGCAATTGGTCCGAAAGGTCATGATTCCGAAATCTAAAAAAAGGGTCATTACGGCCAAACGGTTTTATTCCGAGGGTATTATCCGCAGGTCGTTTCTCCGATTTTCGGAAATATAGAACCTTGCGGAAATATAAAAACCTAAAAGACCTAAAAAACGTGATTTTAATATGTAAAATAAATATTGTCGACAAAATAGGGACGTTTCTGTGGCGTAACATCCAAAAATAAACACCATTTAGCCCGAGGATTGACAGGGTAAATGAGAAAAAAATATGAAATAAAAAATTAGGTTTGTACTCCGAAAGGTTTTTATTCCGAAAGGTAGTTATTCCGAAAATTCGGAGAAACGACCTTTCGGAATAATGACCTTTCGGAGTAAAAACCTTTCGGATCAAATAACTTTCGGATTAATGACCCTTATTTCATTTTCGGAATAAAGACCCTTCGGCATAAAAAATGTTTCGGAGCAATGACCCTTCGGAGAAATGATCGATCGGAAATAAAGCCTTTCGGAGTAATGATCTTTATTTTCGGAGAAACGACCTTTCGGAGTAATGAACTTCGGACTAATGACCCTTCGGAACAAAAACCTTTCGGAATTATGAGCTTCCTTAGGACAGTGTGTTTGGAGTAATGACCGTTCGGAGAAAAAACCTTTCGGAGCAATGACACATCGGAATATCGAACTGTCCCCCTAAAATTGTACTAAAAGTGGACACCACCTGTTATGGGAAACATCTCATTTTTGATGGGTCATACTATGCATTTTGGGATAAACTATGGAAAAGGAAATGAATAATCATTAAAAAGTGGTCAGTATTGTTGTAAAAATGATAAAAACAGGAAGATTAAAATAATCCATAGATTGTCTAAATTTGCAATTAATGTACAAGTTTTTTGTCACAAATTTAACCTCTTTTTTGAGTCACTTCCTATCTTAATTACGAAAAATCTGAAAAAATAAAGCGTAAATGGCAGTATGTTTGGTATCATGTTAAAGACCTTATAAATACGTATCAATTGCATAAAAGTAACTTCTGAAAATACTTTGCATCTATAATAAAATTTGAATTATATTCCTAGGCTATAGCAAAATATGGTTTGTCCCAACCTGGTGGAATGACCCAGCTACTAATATGGTACAGGGCGTCAGTGGCCGTGAAGATCTAGCTTTGTGGGCACCCTGAAAATATTGGCGCCCCCTCTATTGAGAAATCATGGATCCGCCCCTGCCACTTGCATATTATTTCAGTATGTTTTCAAAGGATTTGATATCACTTGGACAACACTCCTGATCGATGACTTTTTGAAATTAAAAATGTCACCACACATCTGTGGTCTGATTACTTTGTATAAAATCAAATGAACAAAATAAACACACTTTAGGTTTTATACCAGAGAAAATTATTTTGAAATATTTGGATGTCAAATCAATCATATGCATTAATACGCACAATAAAGCTTGGCCTTTGATTCACGTTATCATCATCCCCTGATGATTTTCTACATCATTCATATTTAGGACTGGTATCATTTATATTTCATTGTACAGGGTTTATTCACAGGACGAGTGAATGTTTCCAAAAAAGGCTAGTGGTCAGAAAGGATGGCCACCCAACTGAAAGCAAGGATAATTGTTTAAAGGGGGATGGCCCGATTTAAGGATATGAAGTTTTCATCTTGATAAATTGGTCTTCACTCCAAAACTCCGATATTTCAATCCGTTTTGATGCAAGACCTAAAAAGGTGATTTGTAAGCCCCATAGAGTACTGCGTATAAATTAATATTGGTCAACCAAAATGGGGTACATTTTTGCTCATAACTTAACCAAACATCCTTTGGCTCTAAAGATTTCAAAGGGTAAATGAGAAAAATAGTAGCTTTCTCCTGATAACAAAATCACTTCCGGTAAACTCTGGAGCTTCTGGGGAAGGGGCTATTAGCGATCGGGCCATGGACCTTTAAAAATATACAAAACATATTAAAGTTAGAGATTAAAGTGATTAAACACAATCAATGTTGCCATTGTCCAAAACACATGCACACGCACATAGAAGATAACTCCTAGGCTGGTATTCTGAAAGAGAGTCTAGCTTTAGTTCTTGGTTTAAACCAGGGTTAGTCCTACATGAGTGGACCTTTTTTCCTTTCAAAATACTGTGTAAGTTAAATTTAAGAGGTGAGAAATTCCTCATGGATGGGCCGTATCGAAACATCCATGAGGAATTTTCTCACCCGTTAGAGCATATTGTTAGAGTATGATGGAAGAAAAAAAGGTCCACTCATGTAGGACCAACGGTACTAACCCTGGTTTAAAACCCAATTCCAAAGTTAGCCTCCCTTTCAGAATACTAGTACCAGCTCTAATGCCTCCACTGTGTGATAGTAAAATACCCAAGAGGATTTAACTGCCCCCTGAACCCCTTGAAACAAAACATGTCCCTCACCAGTTATTTTTTATTTTTATGTAAAGCAAAGGTTAATAAAAAATAACTTGCTAACTGGAAAATAACACTTTGACCTTGAAAATCTGGCTATAGCAGCACCTTTTAATTGACAGCTGTTTTAAAGTCTCATTTATTATGACAAAACTAGAATAAAACAAAAAATATCAATGGCGACACACTTTTGACAACTAATTTGGATTATTTGTACCACTGACTTCATCCTGTGTAAATTTTACAAAATTTTCATTGCGGGCAAATATGATTTTTCTTTAAAATCTAGTTTAACACGTCTCTCTATGGACAATGGGCATATAGAGGGCACTATCGCATACAAATCATGACCTTTGCAGGCCTATATGGCAAGATTTCCACAATGGATTTTTCTCATTCTTGCAGAGATAATAGCTCTTGCATGTCTCTACTTATATCAGTCGTCAAATTTGTGTCGTCACTGCTTAAAATTGCTCTAAAAATAAAAGAGATGATTTGCATGGGGTCAAACAGCTGTGAATTGATGCAATATTGTCTTATTTTGTTTTACCACTACATCATCATCATCATGGTACTATAACAGCAACATTGCTGATATTATAAGGTTGGTGTGAGTGACCATACTTCACCTTTTGCATCTCTACAGACATCCAAGACCACATATCTACAGCTATAGCCTACACCATATTAAGGTAATTACTATGATTATATGTCCATATTATACTCTGTACCAGAATATTAACCTGAACTTGTGTATCATATGCACTTGGCATTTACAATGGTACTCTACACTTAACCTTCAGTGTAACACACTTGCAGTATTGCATTTAATCTGCCCATGTCATTTTGAGCATATTAAAGGTGCAATGAGAAATTTTGAGAAATCCATATAATATCAAATATAGCGATTTCATATAGATTACACACTCAATAGATTTCTTATCTTGTACTTGGCTGCAAAAATGCCTTAGAAGTGCAAACAAAAAGGCGATTTGGATTTGCCTATATTTCAATATACAACATATGCTGAATTTTATATTTGCTCCAAAGGAAATTAGAAATTTCAAATTTTTGGTTGCAAAGAAATAATTCTGAGCTTAATCCTTTCAGATGGGGTTATTTTTTATGGAAAGCTTTATACCAGAGCAAAAACCAGGACTTTTGATGATATAGCTACTGGGCCAATCTTCAGTCACATTTGTGACCTAAAACCGGTATATTTTTACTTTCCACCCAATGCTGTTTTGTCAATGTAACCAATCTGTTATTACTTTTTACAATATATTAACCCTCGTCTACCTGAGCCATTTTTTGTAAC